>VMDO01004718.1:0-121279 GCA_007922755.1 Pedetes capensis
GTGCTGGACCACTGAGCTGTGCCCCCAGCCCACTTTTTTACTTTTTGAGACAGGGTCTCGCTAAATTACGCAGACTGCCTCTGGTCTCGAACTTGCGATCCTCCTGCCTCCGTCTCCCATGCCGCTGGGATTACAGGTGTACGCCACCACGCCCGACTCCATTTTCTACTTTTTGAGACAGGGTCTCGTTAAGTTATGCAGACTGCCTCTGGTCTCGAACTTGCGATCCTCCTGCCTCCGCCTCCCAAGCTGCTGGGAGTTGGCAAATCTGTAGAGACAGAAGTGGGACTATTGGGTCCCAGGAGCTGGGGAGGGAGGAAGGAGGAGTTAGTGGTTCATGAGACGGAATTCCAGTTTTGCCAGATGAGAAAGTTCCGGAGATGGGCAGTGGGGATGGTGGGGCTACTGTCTGGGTGTGCGAACGCCCCACGGAGCCACACACCAGAAAATGGCTCGGGTGGTATATTTTACATGTATTGTTGTTGTTGGGTGCCGCCCGACTCATAGCGACCCTCACAGGGTTTTCAATGGCTGACTGTTTCGGGAGTGGATTGCCAGGCCCTTCTCCCATTTTTGCGGTGGTGGGAATTGAACTCGGGACCTCAGAGACTGCAGCACAGCGCTCTACTCACTGAGCTAAATCCCAGCCCCATGTATTGTAGTACAATCAAATACTCAAAAGGAAACAAATGAAATGAGCCACCATTCCCAGGTTGCTCTGTGGGGCAGGGCGAGAGGTGTGATTCACACCCAGATCTGAAAGACCCCCACGCTGGGCTCTGGCTGTGAAACCTCCCTGCCCTGCTTGTGTGAAGAGGGTAACATCCAGGGGAGGAGGGAGACTTCCAGAAAGAAAATACTTGACTTTGGAAGGACCCAAGAGGGGACTTAGAAGAGAGCAGAAATCAGAACGCACAAAGTCAGCTGGGTGGATCAGTTTGCTTCCGCTGTGTGACTTTGGCACACCACTCACCCTCTCTGGGCTTTGGTCTCTTTGGGGTTGGGATTTGGCTCAGTGGGTAGAGTGTTGCGCTGCAGTCTCTGAGGTCCTGAGTTCAATTCCCAGCACCGCAAAAATGGGAGAAGGGCCTGGCAATCCACTCCCAAGGCAATCCCGAAACAGTCAGCCATTGAAAACCCTATGAGACTCGCTATGAGTCGGATACCGACTCGACGGCACCCAACAACAACAACTGCATGAGGTTAGGTTAGGTCCTTCCAGCTCCAAGGTCTAGGGTGGGGTGGGACAGGATGCCCAGGCATGTTCTGACTGCCAGCTGGCCTGAGCACTCTCCCCTACCCAAGTCTTCTCCTGAGAGCCCCCAGGCAGGGAGGAGGGCTAAGTTACAGACAAAAGTGAATTCAGCAAAGCTTTGCTGCCCATCAGCCAAGTCCCAAGCCCTGCCTTGGGGCTGACATCTTACTGGGGAGGAGAAGTAACAGAGAAATCAATGAACAGGGAAGCTGTAGGAAGGGACAAAGCCAGTCCACGAGGTGGGAGTGGCCAGGGGAGCGGCCAGAGTCCCCGGGAGCCAGAAATGCTGCATCCAAGACAGAGCCTAGAAAGAGAGGCTTCCAGGCCCAGCCCGGCACTGTCTTCCCAGGCCCTTCCTGAGCACAGGCGCAGGAGGTAAAGGACTCAAGGCCCAGTCTCGTGGGGAAGAGGGACATGGAGCAAACATGGTGTTGGTGGCCTTGTGAGAGTCTACAAGAATGACATTAATCCCTTCCTAGGAGAGCCCCCGCAGCCTAATCACCCTTTGCTAGGCCAATCCTCTGAAAGGTGCTAACACCTCACCACCACCACACTGTGTTGTTGTTAGGTGCCATTGAATTGGATCCGACTCACAGCAACCCTATGTACAACAGAATGAAACACTCCCCAACTCTGTGCCAGGCACAGGATCTTATTTATGTTTAAGCCCATTGTTGCAGACACTGTGTCCATCCATCTGGTGGAGGGTCTTCCTTTTCTTTATTGACTCACCACTCTCCCAAACATGACATCTTTCTCCAGGGATTGATCTCTCCTGACTACATGTCCAAAATACGTAAGATGCAGTCTGGCCATCCTTGCTTCCAAGGAGCACTCTGGTTGCACTCCTTTTAGGACAGATCTGTTGGTGCTTTTGGCAGTCCATGGTATATTCAATAGACGTCTCCAGCACCATCATTCCAAAGCCTCAATTCTTCTCCTGTCTCCCTTCTTTAACATCCAGCTTTCACAACCATATGACGCGACTGCAAATACCATGGCATGAGTCAGGCGCATCACTGGGCACCAAGATTTCAGCCCCGTGGGCTGCACCACAGCGGGCCTAGGATGCAAGGACTTGCTGTTCAGGGTTAAAACCTTAACAGCCCCAGTGGGTTACGGAAATCCTGGGCCTTGGTGGGTTAATGAAGAAGAGGCCTCCAGTGAGGAGAGGCAGGGAGGTGGTGCTCCCACCTCCAGGGTCTCCCGGTCTGAGCAGAAGGGCCTTAGGGATCAGCCCTCCTGTCCAGCTTCTCGACATGGGAAACAGCCTCCGGAAGCCAAGTTACCTGCCTGTGACCCAGGGCTTGCTCTGGGCGGGCTGGGTGCTGGACACTTTCCCTGGGGGCCCTCCTTATTTACAGCCACTTTTTTCTGGAAGCTGCTGGCTTCCTGCGAAAGAGACATAAGCACTGTTATCAGACTGTGAAATAATTGTTGTTGTTTTTTTTGTTGTTAGGTGCCTTCAAGTCGGTATCCGACTCATAGCGACCCTCTGTACAACAAGGGAAACACTATTGTAAGTGCTTCTCTGCTGTTCATAGGGTTTTCAATGGCAGATTGATTTTTGGGAGGGGGTTGCCAGGTCCTTCTCCCAAGCCTACAGCACCTGGTGTTCCCAGGCAGTCTCCCATCCAAGTACTAACCAGGCCCGACCCTGCTTAGCTTCCGAGATCTGATGGGATCGGATGCCACAGGGCTACAGCTGCAGGCGTGAAATAATTATGGCACGTAAACAAACATCCACTGTAACAGGCAGTGATTAGACCCATTCCCCTGTAACACCGTAGCATCTGCGCTGTCAGGAGCAAGTCTTCCCGGCCCAGGTGGGGCTGTGAACCCTCTGCAGTCTCTGCAGAACCTCCGCCCTCCCTGCCTCCTCCCCAGGCTGTGGCTTCCCAGGTGCGCCCAAAGCACCCTTTCCTCCCAGAGCCCCACACTTTCGGGGTTAGAGGGGGGACCCTTGGAGATCATCTTGTCCAGACTGTACCAGCTGTTTCAGTGTCTCCTACCGGATCATAAGTGACCACCCGGGTCTCATATATAAACACTGCTCCCCTTTGTTCACTTCTTCTGAGGATGGCGCTGGCATCGCCGGACCCCCATGGCTCCTCAGAATGGAGAGTGTGGGAGAGGATGACTGGGTTATAATGATGGGCCCAGTGACCTTGGACAAGTGACTTCATCTGTCCTCACCTAAAATATGGGGACTTCTGGGGTGGTAGGTGAAGTTGAAATGAAATAACACAAGCGGGAGTTCCTAGCACGGTACTAGTACACAGTAGGTGCTCAGTAAAAACATCCACTGCCAACTATGCAGATACCCACTACAGCCTCCCACAGGGCCATTCCAGGGTGCAGCACTAGTTTTAAGAGTCATTCTCTGCTCAGGGCCAGCGATATCCGTCCTAGTTTGCAGATGAAGACATGGAGGCCCTTCTGACTGCCCACGGTTAGACACCTGCAAGCTGGGCATGCTGGAGACCTGCAGCTTCAGGGAGCCCAGGATGCTGTGAGAAGACAAGGGCAGAAGGCCACGAAAGGGATCTTTTTTCTCCCTCCTTCAGAAGTTCTGGGAAGGCACATAGTTCTCCCTTTGCAAGGAGGGAGGCTGAAGTCTGGAAAGGGGTCTAACTTGCTCAGAGTCACCCAGCAAGCAAGACCTGGAAGTCTAGTTTTCCCTCCCAAGAGAGTTGGGGGCTAGCTCCTGAACCCATGTCTCGCTAGGGGAAATCTCAACCGGGATGACCTGGCCTCCAAGAGCCTTGAGACCTAAACACCTCCAAAGCCAGCAACGCCCTCAGCTTTGACTTGAGCACGGCACGAGAGGCGTCAGAAGAGCTCAAGCCAAACTTGTTGAAGAGGTAAAGGAACTGTTCTGTACTGTGCACAACACTGAGTCACGTTGCCCATCAGACTCAGAGTAAACTCCAAACTCCTTGCTATCAGACAAAGGCCTGGCCTGATCGGTACTCTTTACACGGACACACAGACACACAGTCTGCATCCTCAAAGTCAGCCGGACTCCTCTAGCCCTGCCCAAATACTTTCAGTTTCTCAGTGCCCTATGACCTTTCCTACCTCAGGACCTTTGTATGCACTGTTCCATTGTCTGATACATTCTGCCTGGTCAGTCTTTTCTTCCTGATCATGAAGAACTGGGTCCTTCTCGTTGTTTAAGACTGAGACAAAACATACTTCTTCAGTGACACCATGTTGTTGCTGTTGTTAGGTGCCATCGAGTCGGTATCCGACTCATAGCGACCCTCTGTACAACAGGGGAAACACTATTGTCAGTGCTTCTCTGCTGTACATAGGGTTTTCAATGGCAGATTGATTTTTGGGAGGGGGTTGCCAGGTCCTTCTCCCAAGCCTACAGCTTCTGGTGTTCCCAGCTGGTCTCCCATCCAGGTACTAACCAGGCCCAATCCTGCTTAGCTTCGGAGATCTGACGGGATCGGATGCCACAGGGCTACAGCTGCAGGCATGTGACACCATAGCTAAGTAGATTCCCCATTTGTTTCTTTTCATAGCGCTTATCACAGCTAATAATGATGTATTTTTAAATTTTTTGAAGCCAGGTGTGGTGGTGCACACCTCTAATCCCAGCACTCAGGAATCTGAGGCAGAATGATTGGCTCGAGTTCCAGGCCAGCCTGGGCTACACAGCAGGATCCTGTCTTAAACAAAACAAAACAAAACAATTTATGGGGAGACCCAATCCTTACATTATAATTTTCATGAAGGCATTGCTGCTTTATCAGTTACCTACCACAAGTCTAGTACGGTGCCTGCCACACTGCTCAGGAAGGTCTGTTGAGTGGATAGTTAAAAGGAAACTAGATTGGAAGTCAGATGCCATGGCACACTCCTGTAATCCCAACAACTCAGGAGGCTAAGGCAGGAGGATCTCAGGTTTGAGGCCAGAGGCAGCCTGTGCAATTTAGCAAGATGCTGTGCCAAGATAAAAAATTTTTGAAAAGTGGTTAGGGGTGCAGCTCAGCGGTAGAACACTTGCCCAACATGTGAGAGGCCCTAGGTTCAATCCATAGAACTACAAGAAAAAGAGAAGAAAATAAAAGAAGGAAGGAAGGAAGGAAGGAAGGAAAAAAGAAGGAAAGAGGGAGGAGGAGGAAAAAAAAGTAAGAAAGGGGGGGAGAGAGAAAGAGAAAGAAAGAAGGAAAGAAGAAAGAAAGAAAGAAAGAAAGAGGGAAGGAGGGAGGGAGGGTGGGAGGGAGGGAAAGAAAACAAACTAGGTTTGGGGTTGACTTTGTTTTTCTGTTCCTACCACATACCAGCTGAACTCTGACCTTGTAAAAATTACTTCAATTCTCTAAACTTGTTTCCTAATCTCTGAAATGGACAGTAGTCCCTCTCTTTTTGGGAGAACTAAATAAGATAAGGCCTGCAGCCATAGCCCTGTGGCCTCTGATCCTGTCAGATCTCGGAAGCTAAGCAGGGTCGGGCCTGGTTAGTGCTTGGATGGGAGACCACCTGGGCACACCAGGTGCTGTAGGCTTGGGAGAAGGACCTGGCAACCCACTCCATAAAATCAATCCACGATGGAAAACCCTATGAACAGCAGAGAAGCACTGACAATAGTGTTTTACCTGTTGTACATAGGGTTGTTATGAATCAGATACCGACTCGAAGGCACCTAACAACAACAACAACAACAAATAAGATAAAGTATACAATGTAGAGAACAGGGACATTCTAGGTGCCATGGGTGTCCTCCCCCTAAAAGTGATGTGGTCAAACTGTCAGAATGTGACTTTGTTTGGGAACCCGGTCTTCGCAGACCTCATTAGCTAGGATGCAGACAGTGCTCAGAGGGTGTGTCTGGCCGGTGGGTACCCAGCCCACAGCCAGTGCTGGTCCAGTATTGCTTCTGGGCCTGAGATGTGAACCGTACCCATTAGGACCCTTGGTGGAAGAAAGGGCCGCTTGGCGGACGGACATAGCTGCCTGGCTAGCCCTGGCCCACGCTGCGTCCTGGAAGGGAAGTTGAAAAACTTGTCTGGTCCGGAAACCGACCTCAACAGAAAGGCTCTGGGTCCACCCAGGTTTCCCAGACTGGGGCCAGCTTCTCTGGACACGGTTCCCTCCTGTGCCTTTGCAGGCCCCTCATGGCATAGCAGCATGGCAGCTCTCCGTGCTCAAGGAGAGCAGGCCGCCTCCTAGCCCTGCTGCTCCAGGCCTCTCAGGAGCACCTGGGCGGCGTGTCTTCTTCTGCAGAGCCCCGGCTGCTGACAAGCTGCAGGCAGGCTGGGCTCGCAGCTGAGCAGATTGATTGCAAATCGTTTCCCTTGTCTCCGCATTCTAATTGCTCACAGGCAGGGTTCTTCTGGGCACGGAAGATCAAAGCAGTGCAGAGGAAGCCTCCCCAACCGTGCCAGGTTGTTAATAATGATGAAGAGTCCTCAGGGCTGAGGTCGGAAGGTCGGGGGGCGGGGGGGGGGGGGGGGGGGGGGGGGGGGGGGGGGGGGGGGGGGGGGGGGGGGGGGGGGAGGTGTGATCTGGTTGCAGCCTTTAGGCTCCATGCGGGAATGCCAGCTTTGATTCCCACTCAGGTTTACGGGGGTGGGATGGGGTCCCCAAACATAGGAAGACCCTTCACGTACTGAACAAGTCAAGAAATCAGTGTTTGATCCAGGTGAGGAGGCATGCACTTGTCGTTCCAGCTACAGGGGAGGCTGGCGCAGGGGGATCACCTGAGCCTCCGAGTTTGAGACCAGCCTGGGCAACACAGTGAGACCTCGTCTCAGACACTAGAAGAGGAGGAGAAGGAGAAGAGGGGGAAAAAAGGAGGAGGAGGAGAAAGAAGAGGAGGAGAAGAAAAAAAGGAGGAATAGGAGGAGGGTCAGGAAGAAGAAAAGAAAGAAGAACAGAAAAAAGAAAGAAAAGAGAGGGAGGGGAGAGGGAGGAGGAAGCAAAGGAGAAGAAGAGGAGGAGGAATGGGAGGAGGAAGAAAAGAAAAAAAGAAGGAAGGGAGGAGGAGAAGGAGAGAGAAACAGAAATCAGTGTTGGCTACTGGAGGGGCTGTCGCTTCTATTATGGAGCCGTGAAAGCCAGTTCAGAGAGTAACTTGCTCATGGTTGGTCAGCTGATGGGAGGCAGCACTGGACTCCCACCTAGGTCTGCCTGCCCCCGCTCAGCCCCGAGAGTGATCCAAGATCATTGCTGAAGCAGATTCGACAGGGGGAGCACTGGGATTCCAGGCAGCTATGGGGAACAGGAACAGGAGAAGGACCTGGCAATCCACTCCCAAGGCAATCCCGAAACAGTCAGCCATTGAAAACCCTATGAGGGTCGCTATGAGTCGGACACTGACTCGACGGCACCTAACAACAACAATAATGGGGAACAGGGGCACCATTAAACTGAGTGCTGGGGAAGGGGCTCTGGCTGTGTAAGGAGAGCAATGAGGCAGCTGTGGGCGTGCCGGGAGAGGCCTTCTACCAAGGTGGACAAGCCCAGGAGGCAGGCAGAAGCCAGGGCTGGAGAGAGGGCTTTAGGAGTTGCTCCATCTTTGTCGGGCTGGGATTTAGCTCAGTGGGTAGAGCGCTGCGCTGCAGTCTCTGAGGACCCGAGTTCAATTCCCAGCACCACAAAAATGGGAGAAGGGCCTGGCAATCCACTCCCAAGGCAATCCCAAAGCACTCAGCTATTGAAAACCCTATGAGGCCCGACTATGAGTCGGACACCGACTCGAGGGCACCTAACAACAACAACAATCCTTGTCACTCACAGCTGCCCCAGGGGCCACCTGCAGCGACTGGGGTGGAGGGTGGAGGGTGGAGGGTGGAGGGTGGAGGGTGGAGTAGGGAGGAACTGAGGAAGCTGGGGATGAGGAGGGACAGGGTCAGAGCAGAGGAAGGGGCTTCCAGGAGGGCTGCCGGGGTTTCCTGATTGTTTATCACGAGCAGGCAGCTGTGTCTGACCCCACGTGGGGGGGTCCCCAGCAACCCCTGAAGACAGACGCCATTATTGTGCCTATTTCACAGTCAAGAAACGTGGCTCACCAGTGTCAGCAAGGGAAGGCGTGGGGCGTGGGGGGGTGGGGGAAGGGCGCTCGCTTCACCCCAGTGGCCCAGCCTTGTGCTCAGCCTCCACGCCGCCCTCCCTCCAGGCCGGACCGTTGCTGGATTTGTGCAGATCCTTTTTATCAAAGCGCCGCTTCCCTGGGATTTTCTGAACGTCACAGAGAAAAGAGAAGGGAGGAAACTTTTGACATCTTCCTGCCCAAGTTCCTGGCTGAGCAGATGGGGAAACTGGGGTCCCGACAGGGAGGTGATGTGCCCCAGATCCCAGCGCCAGGAGCCCCCGCCCTGCCTTCCAGCCGTCAGCGTCCTGTTGGACATCACAGAGCTCCCAGCCCCAGCTCTGGCCTGCTGTTTGCTGTACTCCCACGTGACAAAACCCTGCCTCACCTGGAGAGCCTCACTGGCATCCACAGCAGTTCTCTTGCCCTGTCGCTGCGGCGCCCCACGTGAGCCTGGAGAAATGAATGAACAGACGCGTACAGGAATTGAGCTGGCTTCTTTGAGGAAGGTGCGGAACGGAGACCCTGGCCTCTGCAGCTGTGCTCTAACCAGAAGCCGCTGGCCTCCTTTGCACTCCATGGGGATCTCAGGCCCAGCCTGAGCTCCCGTTATCCGGAGTTTAACTCAGCTGAGCTCTCCCTGGTTGCTGTCAGGAAGGCTGCAAGCAGGGAGACGCTGAAAAGTGAGCGGGCTGTGCCTGAGAACCCTGCTCCACGTGGGCACAGGAAGGCAGGATTGCTTTTCTCTCAGTACCCACTCTGACTGCATCGTAGGTGACCTGTCAGTCATTCACCTGCAAAGGGTGATGGGCCTCGGGCATGCAGAAATGAGCACCATGGGCAAGATGCTTGCTCTTCTAGGAGGAAGGTGTTGAGGGAGAAATGAACAAGCAACATAATTTCAGATACTGATAAGAACTGTGAGCAAAGAAACAAAACAGGGGGGTGGCATCATCACTAGGAAGGTTGTTGTTGTTGTTGTTGTTGTTGTTAGGTGCCGTTGAGTCGGTATCCTACTCATAGCGACCCTCATAGGGTTTTCAATGGCTGACTGTTTCAGGATTGCCTTGGGAGTGGGTTGCCAGGCCCTTCTCCCATTTTTGTGGTGCTGGGAATTGAACTCGGGACCTCAGAGACTGCAGTGCGGCGCTCTACCAACTGAGCTAAATCCCAACCCCCTAGAAAGGTTGGCTACCTTAAACTGGATGCCAAGGAAGGTGTCCTAGGTAGATGACACTGTAGCTGACCCTCAAACGAGGAGACAAAGATGTGGGGAGTGTTCTGCAATGAGGAATCAGCAAGTGCAAAGGCCCTGCGGCTACAGTCAGACGTACCTTCCAAGACTTTTATCAAAACAATATAAAGGACAGGGAACTATTTTGTTAGGAAAACAAAATAATTTAGATACTTTCATTCCTTAATCTGTAATCTTCCTCATCCTCTCCAAATCCTACTAATCCTAGTTAATTCTTACTCAGCTCAAATCTCTCTTCTTCCAAGACTTGAAGATCTACTGGTTAGTGGTTTAGAAACATTGGCATGTGACAAAATAATAACGATAAGATAAATAAACTGTGCGTATGTAGCTATAAAGTTGCCAATGTTTTTCTTTCCTCTGAGAATATCTGAGCTATGATGTTGCTTGGTGAAAAGCAATTTGTTGTCAGTACACTTTTTCATAAAATATAAATGAAGATGACAGTAATGCCATGGAAGTGGCAAAAATTAAGAATTGACCACCTTTTGCAAATCCTCCATTTTGGAGAAAACATTTTATTGGTCTGTGAAACCCTGGAGTCTGGAGTTATGGGAAGCGGACCCTCTCCTCTATTCTCAGGTAACCCTGGATTTCCCATACCCTTTTCACCCTCTCCCCACTTGTGGAGATTGATCTGCAGAGTTCAGGGACACTGCTTCCCTTGGGTGACCCAGAGCCAGGCCCATAACAGGTGCCCAGAAGGTGTTATTTGAGCCAACGCCCACGGTGGTATATGAGGACACAGTATTTGTTGTTGTTATTGGGTGCCATCCACAGTGACCCTCACAGGGTTTCAATGGCTGATTGTTTTGAGATTGTTTTGGGGAGTGGACTGCCACATCCTTCTCCCATTTTTGTGGTACTGAGGAGCAAACCCAGGTCCTCAGAAAGTGTGGAGCAGCACTCTTTCAACTGAGCTTAAACCCCAGCCCACTAACACACGTTTACCTGGGATGATTGGACATGTAGTCAGGACAGATCAATCCCTGGAGAAGCACATCATGTTTGGGAGAGTGGCAGGTCAACGCAAAAGAGGGAAACCCTCCACCAGATGGATTGACACAATGTCTGCAACAATGGGCTTAAACATAAATAAGATCACATGCATGGCACAGAATCGGCAAGTGTTTTGATCTGCTGTACATAGTGTCGCTATGAGTCGGACTGGACTCGAAGGCACCTAACAACAACAACAACCTGGGATGAACGTTGAGACGGGAATGGGAGCAAGCGGAGATCGGGAAAGGGATGTGGGAAGGAAGAGACCCCAGCTGTCAGAGGCAGGGGTCTTGGTTCAAATCCTGCCTGCTACCAGGAGCAGCATGGTTTAGAGGCTGGGCTTCGGGGAGATCATTGTACCAGAGAAATGGACATGATAATGTCTCACCCCAGGATTCTTGTGAAGAGCAAAGGAATGTCTGCAACGAAACATTCTGTGAATATTACAGATATGCTAGTTCTTCTCAGCCCCTCCCTCCAGCACGTCCTCTACCCGCAGCAGGTAGTGTCCAGCCGACCTCAGCGGTTAACACTGCCAGTTCACCCTCTGCTTCTCCCACAAGCGGGCGAGCACTAACTCACATGGTTCGCAGGAACTCTGCCCTCAGACTTTGAACAGAACAGCAGTGCCTGGCATCTAGCGGGTGCTCAATAAATGAAACAATCATCCAATGACCCAGGTAAGTCACTTGCTCTCTGGACCTAAGGGTTTTGTATTTTTTTAAGGTATTCTTCTCAGCTCCTTTCCTTTCATTTCTGCTATCTATAATACTTAATTATTTTCTTTTTAGAACAGGCCTCGGAGTCACATTTAGGGAAGGTGAGTGGGTGTGAAGAGACTTTGATTAAAAGGTTACTGCCTATTTCTGGTTCCCACTTCCGAATCTTCCAGAACGTCTTTATTTTTGCCTACTTAATAATAATATAAAAAGCCATGTCACAGTACTTTAGCTTGTCTTCTGCATTTCCTTACCCAAAAAAAAAAAGAAGTCTTTATTTTAAACCGCCCACTCCAGCCATCCCAGGACGCTGCGAGGAGGGGGCGCCGACAGGTGGAGCGAGGCCCGGGAAGGCGGGGGCTGCACCCGGCAGAGGGGCGGGGCCGTGCGAAGACCCCGCCCCTCCCCGGCGGGCACTGGCGCAGGCCGGCGGCGACGCTAGGGGCACCTCCGCAGCGTAGGCTCGCGCCCTCGGCAGGGGGCGTGGCCCTCGACAAGGGGCGTGGCCTCGACGCCCTGCCCAGCGCGGGCTTCCGCCGCCAACCCGCTGGCCTCCCGCCTCTCAACGACCCCGTCTGGTCGCAGGCTGGGGCGCTGCCCCTGCTCCCGGGCCCGGGCCCCCATCCCCTGCCCTCACCCAGCCACGGCCCCAGCCCGGGAGGCCCCCGCGACCTCGGGGCGCCCGCAGCCGGCTCGGCGCTGCGGGCGGGGCGGGGCCGCCGCGCTGATGTAATCCCGGCGCGGGGCGGAAGGATATGCAGCGCGGCTGTGGTTGGCGGGGCGCTGAGGCCGTTGCCGGGCAACACAGAGGAGCGGCTGCGGCGCGCCGCCCCCCGCCCTCCGCCGAGTGGCGCTGGGGCCGCCGCGGCTTTACGTAAGGCGCAGGCCAGGGCCGCCCGGCGCTCGGCAGCCGCCCGCAGCCCGCGATCGCGAGGAGAGGCGCCCGCCGCCCGCGCCGCCCGGCAGCCTCAGCAGGTAGGGCGCGCGGGAGCAGCGGCGCGGGGCGCGGGGCCGGGCCCGGCCAGGCCGGCGGCGGCGCCGAGGGCTCCGGGCGGCCTGAGGAAGGCCGGGCCGCCGCCGCCGGGCCGCGGGGCCGCGCGAGGACCCGGCCGCCCGGCCAGGCAGCGCCGGGCGTGCGGCGGCCCCGGCGGGGACCCCGCGGGGCCCCGCGAGCGGCGAGGAGGGCGCACAATGGGCGGCCGGGAGGCCGCGGCGGGCTCCGCTCGCGGGCGCGGCGGGAGGCGAGACGGACGCCGGGCCCGGGCGGGCGGGGCGGTGGCGGCGGCGGCGGCGGCTGCAGCCCGGCGTCCCCGGCGGCCCGCGCGTCCCCCCGGCCCCCGCCCGCGGCATTGTCCTCCCGGCCGCCGGGGCGCGCGGCGGGGCGGGGGCGCGGGCGCGGAGTGGCGGGCGCGCGGGCCTATGGCGGCCCGGCGGGCGGGGCGGGCGCGGCGCGAGGTCTGCGAAGGTGACGCCGGAGGCAGCAGTGACAGCCGCGGGGCCGCCGCGGGCGCCCGCAGGGCCCCAAGCCGAGCGGTGCGGGTGTGGATCCCGCACCCTCCGCTTTCTGTCCTGTCGGCAGGCGGGGGGACTTCAGCGAAAAGTGCGGGGTGGAGGTGGGGTCGGGAGGCCCGGCGCCTCTCTGGAGTCGAGGAGCCGAGCGGGATCGCGGTGGTGACCGCCTGGGTTGGGGCCTCGGAGGCGGTGTCCGCGTTCCCGGGAATGAGCTTTAGACTGCGGGGTTGTCCCTTGGTTAAGATTGATGGGGAGGTGGGGACCGGCCGTCTCGATGACAAGTGACGCTGTGGAAAAGACGAGTGAATTAAACCCCGAGCCAGGGTTCCGTTCTGCGATGTCGGGCCCGTGTCAGAGCACCGCCTTCTGATCGACTTCCAGTTTAAAGGGAGGAAGGAGCGCTGTCACTCGCATTCCTGAAGGTCACATACTCGCCCAGCAGTTATTTTGGACTGCACCATTCTTAAATAGGTCTAGGGAATGTGATAAAAACCGCTTCCGAGATTGTGCCTTGGAATACCTATAGAAGCACCTTCAGTTAATTCTTATGTCCTAGCTTGAATTGCCGTGCTTGCTAAATAATGAATTTTTAATAACTCAAAAAGTTGTTATGGCTGGGGATGTCTTTAGTGGTAGAGCATTTGCGAAGGACCCGTCAGGCTCTGGATTCAATTCCCAGCAACACACACACACACACACACACACACACACACACACACCCCACACACGTAGCTAATGGTTCAGTTTGGGGTATAATGGTTTTTACATAAGCCTGTTTTCATCAAGGAAATTTGGCCAATGAAGTATTGAAAGGAAAAGACCGTATTCCTCTGAAATATTTTGTTCCATAGGAAGTGGAATTAGAGGTACAGGTCCTTTTGTTCTTTTGAATTAAAGAAGAAAGACCGTACAGGTCTTTAACTTGGCAACAAAAGGCAAATCTCAGGATTTTAGGGATCGTTTGTTACCCACGTTGAAAACATTTAAGAAAATTAAATGAACATTGAGCACTTCTGGTGGGAATATAGCTCCCTCTGTGCCTTAGAGCACTCTCCCAAGGCAATGAGATTGTTTTTGCTTTTCCATATTGTGTGGAAAAGCACTGAGGCTGAGCCTTGCCCTTGTTTTGGTAGCACTTGATGTGGGGCAGTCAGGGGCCCTCCTAGCCAGTTTTGTCATCTGTGAAATGGGAAGAATGACGACACCTGTCTCACAGGATGGTTGGGATGATCATCGAGAAAAGGTGTGAAATAATTTTGTCAATACTCAGAGCCTTTTAAATTACCCAATTAGTGCTGTTACTGTCAAATCTCAGATTCCTCTGCCTGGCTTAAAGCTTTCACCTTTGTCTTCAGGCTCCTCCCACCCCTTCCCAGGCACCCCTTGCCTGGCTGCCAGAGTTCTCTTCCCTAAACACAAATGGGGTCTTGACAGCCTCTAGCTTAGCAGGCTTCTGAGACCCCTGTGGTTTGCAGGTTAGGATGCATACACGCCAGCACCACTTTGGGGGCCCCTCTCATAGTGCAGCCCCCAGTCACCTCTGCCCTTGTTGTCTTTGTCCACTTTCCACTTTGTCCAGCTAAATAAGACTGCTCATAGTTCGTTGAACACACTATTTCAGCCCATCTTTGTTTGTATTTTCTGATTGGAATGCCGTCTCACTCTCACCTCATCCAGCTTTTAAAAGTTCACATTGGATATTATGTCTTCTCTAGAGCCCTTTAGAAGCCTTGTCGAAATGAATTGTTCCTTTTTGCAATCTTAGTCTTCTGTTTTTACTTCGGTTATCAGCTATATCATGTTGCATCATAAACTGTTTATATTAACCTCTGCGGTTATTCCCCACCCCCAACACCTTGCTCAGGGGCTTAAGCATATGAAAGGGGTCAAATGTTTGTTAAATAAAATCAAAGCCTGTAATCTACTTTACGTATAAATTAACATTTTAGGCAGGGCGTGGTGGCACATGCCCATCATTCCAGCAACTCAGGAAGCTGAGGCTGGAGGATCTCAAGTTTGAGGCCAGAGGCAGCCTGCATAACTTAGCAAGACCCTGTCTGAAAATTAAAAACTTACAAATGGATAGGGATACAGCCCAGTGGTAGAGCTCTTGCAGATATGTGTGATGCCCTGGGCACAACACCAAAGTACCAAAGGGAAAAAATGATATATTAATATTTTTTAAAGTATTTTTAATAAAACAGTACCAACCACAACGTTAGAAATGCAGTTTTACTGGTAAAGATAATTACTATTTCACACATTTCTTTGAAATTCTTTTTGGCCTCATGTAATCATGTAACTAGTGATGTTTTATACAATGTTAAGCCATGGCTTTACTATATCTAAACTCTCTGGGTCTGCACTGCTGACTGTGTTGTTGCCCTGTGTCTTGGGTGGAGAGAACCAGACCCTAAGCCTAAAGACATTCCTTATGTTTGAAATGTAATTTCACTCACAGCAGATGACATGCTTTTTAAATTTTTTTTTTTCTTTTTTGGAAATGTATTATTCTCAAAAAGTAGTTGCTGGTGGTGGTGTCGGGAAGTTATTAAAAGAACATTAGGACTGGATTCGAAAGTCAGGTGTATGTTGGCCAGAAGTCCTCCACGCTGCCACGTTCTGTTGACCCTAACGGATGTAGCGGGTCTGCTGGGAAGGCTGTAGGCTTACTCCTGTTAAAATTGTCACCTTGAGGTGCCACTACCTTCATCCCCCAGTTGAGTAAAAGCGTGAAAGGGTCAGGAAGTCACTCCCAAGATAGTTGCCATCTGGGCTCATTCTAACTTTTAGCTTCACTTGGTACTCTCTCTCCTTGTTAATTTGGGTGTTAGTCAGACTTTTGTCACTGTGACAAGATCCCTGGCATAATTTAAAGAGAGGGAAGATTTATTTTGGCCTGTGGTTTCAAAGGCTTCAGTCCATCATGGTGGAGGGGGTGGTGAATTGAAGTTCCTAACCCTGTGGCAGTCAGGAAGCAAAGAAAAGCAGGAAAGGGCCAGGGACAGGACGCCCCCAAGGACCCACCTCCAGTGACCTTTTTCCTCCAGCGAAGCCTCACCTCCTAAAGTTTCCAACACCTCCTAAAATAGGGCCACCAGCTGGGGACCAGGCATTCCAAGGGGTCACGTGAACCTGTGGGAGACCTTTCAGACTCAAACCATAATAGTCTGCCCTTGCCCCCCAAAGGCTTATGGCCATCTCATAATGCAGCATCTACTTAATCCATCTCCAAGAGTCCCTAGGGTCTTAAAAGTTCCAATATTGTGCAGAAGTCCAAGTCTAAGGTCCCATTTGAGACTCAAAGCGAACTCTCAGCTACAAGCCCCTGTAAAATGAGAAGCAAAGTTACATTCTCCTAAGATACAGTGGCCCAGAGTGAACATTCCCATTCCAAAAGAGGGCAATCGGAGAGTAGCAAGGAAAGATCATACCAAAGCAAGACTGAAACCCAGCAAGGCAGACATTAAATCCCGTAGCTCCATGTCCAGCATCTGGGGCACACAGTGCTGTGGTATGAGCTCCAAAGGGCTTGAGCGGCCCCACACCTATGACGTTGCCATTTGCAGACTGCATGGCCTCTACCCGAGGCTGGCTCCACCCATGGCCTCTGGCTTTCCTGGTTAGGTGCTCCATGTTCCTGCCATCTCCAACTTCTTGGGGTCTCCGTTGCATCTTTGGCTTCACTCTCACAACTTCCTGTTTGCCTTTCTCAGGGAGTGCTTGTGGGGACTTGAACCCTGGCACACATTGCCTGGCTTCCCGGGCTTTTCTTTGAAATCTGAATGGAAGCCCCCATGACCCCATAACTGTTACATCTTGCATGCCTGCAAACCCCTCATCACGTGGTTGATGCCAGTGTCTGGTGCCAGCTGGAGCAGTACTCAGTCCTCCTGAGACCATGGCTGCAGCAGCCACTGCCTGAGCAAGTGAATGGATCCTGAGGAGACAACTTCCTAGGCAGCCCTATGCCAGCAATGTCCCCTAGAGGTACTCTCTGCTCAAGGGTAGGTCCTGCAAATGAGTTTCCTCTTTCCTACCCTTGAGCCTGTGATGGGCAGGATTGGGCCAATTCTTGAGATACCTGCAAGCTGTCTTTTCCTGGTGTGCTAATGCAAAGTACTTTGCTGCTTTTTAGCAGACCTAATCTTTTCAGAGCCTGTAGCCCTAGCCCTGTGGCATCCGATCCCGTGAGATCTTGGAAGCTAAGCAGGGTCAGGCCTGGTTAGTATTTGGATGGGAGACTACCTGGGAACACCAGGTGCCGTAGGTTTGGGAGAACAACCCACTTCCAAAAATCAATCTGCTATTGAAAACTGTATGAACAGCAGAGAAGCACTGACAATAGTGTTTCACCTGTTGTACGTAGAGTTGCTATGAGTCAGATACCAAGTTGATGGCACCTAACAACAACAATCTTTCCAGAGGGCTGGGGTTTAGCTCGGTTGGTAGAGTGCTGCTCTGCACTTTCTGAGGACCTGGGTTTGATTACCCAGCACCCCAAAAATGGGAGAAGAATGTGGCAGTCCACTCCCAAAGCAACCCAGAAAACAGCCGTTGAAAGCTCTGTGAGGGTCACTGTTAGTCAGACCCAACTTGATGGCACCTAACAACAACAGTCTTTACAGAAACCATGCTTTCCTTGACCCCAGCTTTACTTCACCTATTTTTCTGACCAAAGTGCAAGTTTTTTCCAACTGTTTTTGCTCTGGACTTTCAGTGTAAACTCAGCACAAAGCAGCCAACAATAACCATGTGAGCTTGAGTGCTGGGCTGCCTTGAAATTTCCATATTAAGAGTCTGTCACCTTTAAACTCAAGCTTCTCACAAAGTTTCAGGACATGGACAAAATGTAGACAGGTTCTTTGCTGTGGCGTAACATACGTGACCTCTAGTCCATTTCCCAATAGAGTCCTTATTTCTAACTGAAATCTCCCATGCACAGTCTTCACCGTCCACATTCCCATTAGCTTTCTGGTTGTCTTAGCTTCGATTGGAATCACCCTTTAGGCTTTCTCTAGCCTGCATTCCGTGCTGGGATTTAGCTCAGTTGGTAGAGCACTGCGCTGCAGTCTCTGAGGTCCCGACTTCAATTCCCAGCACCGCAAAAATGGGAGAAGGACCTGGCAATCCACTCCCAAGGCAATCCCGAAACAGCCATTGAAAACCCTATGAGGGTTGCTATCAGTCGGATACCGACTCGACGGCACCTAACAACAACAACAACAAGCCTGCTTTCCCAGACTCTCATAAATTCCTCCAGCAAACCAGTTCGAAAGGCTACTGAACAGCAGGGTCAGGCAGTCAAAACAACAACCCCAACTTCTCTGGTACCGATTTCTGTGTTAGACTTTGATCACTGTGACAAAATAACAGATATAAACAACCTCAGGGGAGGAAGGGTGTATTGTGGCTCATGGTTTTAGAGGTTCATCCCATCCTGATGGGAAGGCGTGGCAGAGTAAAGTTCCTCACCTCATTGCAGCCAAGAAGCAGAGGGAGAGACAGGAGAGGGCCACCTTCAGAGACCTAACTTCCCCCAGTTAAGCCCTACTTTCTGCACTTTACAGCACCTCCCAAGGTAGCGCTGCCCATTGGGGCCTGTGAGGGACACTTCAGATTCTCACCAGAACATCTTATATTTAAGCACAAGACTGCTGGCCACATCCATGACTGTCTGATTGCGTTACTCCAGACTGTCCTCTCCACCCATCTCTCCCTATCAGAGTCTTGGCTGAAGTGCTGCCTCTTCTGTTTCTATAGCCTGAGTTTTAGAGTTGACTCCTCATTACTCTTCTTCCGCACAGTGCTTGTGTAATACTTCTGTTCAAGTAATTGTTCTCCGTGACTTTTTAGTTCATTTACGTGGAGCCCTCTCCTAGATTCTAAATTCCTTGAGGGAACAGAAAAGAATCTTGCTTGTCACTGATTCCCTCTAGCGTGCAGCATAATCTTTTACACAGTACTCACTTGTTGAATGTTTGACCAAGTTAATTCTGAATCACTTTAACAGTCTGATTTCAGCAGGAAGGGAGTAGGGTCGGAATGGCTTTCTATGAGAACTTTGTGAATCCACTGGCACTCAGAGCAGGTGCTCAGTAAGTGGCAGCCTTTACTTGTTAGTTGGAGTAGAGATAGAGAATGTTAAGAGATTAAGCTGGTTGATTGCATATGCTAGTGTGCACAGATTCATTTCTGGTAAAGTTCATCTCTTCTGTCTAGCTGCGCCTACTTTTTTTTGGTGATGCTAGGGGGTTGAACCCAGAGCCTTACACATGTTTTTGCAAGTGCTTTACCACTGGGCTGCACTCCCAGTCCATTTTTCACTTTTTATCTTGAGACAGGGTCTTGTTAAGTTATGCAGGCTGCCTCTGGCCTCAAACTTGCCAGCCTCCAGCCTCCAGCCTCCACCTCCCAGGTTGTTGGTATTACACATGTGCGCCTACATTCTCTTCTTCACCTGGACAATCAGTTGGAGTGGGTTTTGTACAAACAGATTCAAGATAGTGATCTTAAATTATTCTGAAGATGGGTAGGCCTGTCGGCAGGTGGATAGGTTTTTTGCGTGTGGTATAAGAAAGTGAGTAGAAAATGTCAAATTTTACATATATGTTATTTTTTAGTAAAGCAAATGTTTTCCCTTTAATCTTACATCTTGTAATTATTCACTAAGCAGTAGAATTTCCCTATTTAGTATTTGGAATGGCTGTTGAAATTATTTCTGAAATCAACTCCAGAATTCTTTCCTGTCACTAGGCTTTTTCCATTGCCTTCTGTCTTTTCCTTTGTCTTGACTCCTGTTGGATAGGGAGCAGATAAATGAGGAAAACTAGTTTTAATTTTGAAGCTGTCAATTAAAATGTATGATATTTAAGCTTATATGCATTACTGATTAGGCCCTCACACCGCTCAAGTTGTATCCAGAAACTTTAAAAATGACACTTGTTGGTTGTAAAATAATATTGAATGCCCTCCCTGCAGTGATATAATATATTGGTGCCTATTTCTGGCATTTAGCTCAGTTGCTAAATGCTCTATGTTGCTCTGTGCTCTATGAGGCCCTGAGTTCGACCTGTGCACCACAAAAATGGGAGGAGGACTTGGCAGCCCACTCTCAAAACAATCCTGAAACACTCAACCATTGAAAACCCTATGAATAGCAGAGAAACACCGACCTAATGCTGGGCATGGCACCATGTCCAGGAGTGTTTCATTCTGTTGTACATATGGTTGCTATGAGTTGGACCTGACTCAACGGCACCTCACAACAACATTTAACTCAGATTGGCTATATTTATGATTATCAGCTTTTTAATCACTGGAAATTATATATTTCTAATAAACCTCTTAAAACCTTCTTAGAGATTTGGAGATGCTGGGATTATCCCAGTGGGTGGGCTTGTTAATGTTGCTGGTAACTCTATTAGAAATGCGAGGCGTTAAGGCAGTTAGAGATTAATCATAGCACAAAATACCTGAGAGTCTGTTACTGTGTTAAGTGTGTGTTGCTAGAGTGGCAAGCGAGTGTGAGTTCTGAGAACACAGGTGCTCAGCCGGGCACGGTGGCACACACCTATAATCCCAGTGTCTTGGGAGGCGGAGGCAGGAGGATCGCAAGTTGGAGACCAGAGGCAGTCTGCATAACTTAGTGAGACCCTGTCTCAAAAAGTAAGAAAAATGGGTTGGGAGTGCAGCTCAGTGGTCCAGCACTTGCAGAGCATGCAGGCGCGAGGCCCTGGGTTCAACCCCCAGTACCACCAAAAAAAAAAAAAAAGAAAAGAAAAAGAAAAGAAAAGAACACAGGTGCTCTGTATGTGCACAGCTCTTTAAGTGACTAAGAGAAAGTAGGCACTCTGTGTTTGTTGTCTCAGGTTGTGGGGGTGTCACCGAGTAAATATCTAAATAAAGTGAGTCAGTCAACTATGTGGAGGAAAACAGCCAGGGGGATAAATCAGTGTGAAGAAGTATGCCTCAGTGCACCTTCAGATTCCTTCAGTATGGTTATTACCTCAGTGATTGGGGTGAATGTGTTCAAAAGAATAGGGAGGGGTGTGTGTGTGTGGGGGGGTACCTTGGGGGTTGAACCCCCAGGGCCATAAACATACTTTACAAGTGCTCCACCACTAGGCCACACCCCGAGCCATGTTTTTTTTTTTTTTTTTTTTTTTTGCGGTACTAGGGGTTGAACCCAGGGCCTGGACCACTGAACTGCACCCCCAGCCCATTTTGTAGATTTTATTATTTTCTGAGACAGGGTCTCGCTAAATTACACTGACTGTCTCTAGTCTTGAACTTGCGATCCTCCTGCCTCTGCCTCCCCAGCTGCTGGGATTACAGGCGTGCGCCACCACACCCGGCTCCGAGCCATGTTTCTAGTTTATTTTGAGGCAGGGCCTCACTTAAGTTACACAGGCTGCCTCTGCCCTGGACCCCGCAGTCCTCCTGGCTCTGCCTCCCACATGGCTGGGATGCAGGTGTGCACTACCGTGCCCAGCTCTGTGAATACTTTTTGTTAATATTCTTGCTAGTGGCACCTAAAGGAGATTCTTGTTTTTGTGAACTTTAAGTTGAATTTGTTAAAGGATATTTTATGTGTGTTTTTAGTCAGCTTTCCATTGATACAGTGCCATACTTGAAATAGGCCACTGATGAAAATCGAGCTGTAGTTGCTTCACGGTTTTGGAAGTTCAAAGTTAAGATTGGGTTGGCCATTGGTGAGGGTGGTAGGTGGCGTGACATCATGGCAGAGCCTGTGGAGGAGCGAACAGCTACATTTTGAGCCAGGAAGTTGAGGGAGAGGGAGGGGCCAGCTTGCTTCTTACATAACAACTGTCTTGGGAGAGCTCCCTCAGAACTTCCTTAGTCCCTCTTGAGGGCAGCGCCCCAGTGATCCAAGGACTTCCTGTGAGGCCCTGCCTCTTAAAGATTCTACCACTTACCAAGACCACCCCTCGGAGAACCAGGCTCCCAACACATGGACCCTTGGGGGACACCGAGACTGTATCCAAACCATGGCATCTGACTCACCCCTGAAGGCTTCATGTCCATCTCCCCACACAAACTGCGTTAATCCCATCCATCTCCAGTACTCCCAGAGTCCTAACTATCCCAGCATTGCTCCAGAGTTTAAGTCCAAAGGTACCATCTGAGACTCAAAGGCAAGTTCTTGCAGCTGTTAAGCCTCTATGAAAAACAAACAAACAACAATACCAAGTTCCATATTTCCAAGATAAAATGTTGGGACAGGCACAGGGTGAACACTGCTATCCCAAAAGGGAGGAATAGGGACATAGAAAGGAGTAATCAGTTCAAAGCAGTACCAGGACGTAGCAGGACCGAGTTCTACGGCTTGCGCATGTAGCAGTGAGAGGCGAATGCCCAAGGCCTTTGCAGCCCCCTTGCTGCCCTACTTGTGTACTCGGTTGGACCGCACATGGATGTGGGCAGCTGTCCTGAGCAGACGCCGCACAGTGCCGGTCACTCCACCTTTCTGGAGTCTCTCCTGCAGTGTGGTACACCAGAACATTGTTTTGAATATACGTTGTTGTTAGGTGCTGTCGAGTCGGTATCTGACTCATAGCGACCCTCATAGGGTTTTCAATGGCTGACTTTTTCGGGATTGCCTTGGGAGTGGGTTGCCACGTCCTTCTCCCATTTTGCTGTGCTGGGAATCGAACTCGGGTCCTCAGAGACTATAGCGCAGTGCTCAACCAACTGAGCTAAATCCCAGCCCATTGAATATACGTAGCTGCTCAAAAGTCTATTTTAAAAATGTGCAGGCTAAAGAAATCTGAAAGTGCAGTAAACTAATATGAAAAGCACATCTCCTTCATCTCCCTTCCCATCTTGTACTCATCTTCCCCTGTAAACCACTGATAAGTTGCTTGGATATTGTAGGAAAAAATCATGCCCGTGGGTCTAAAAAAATGGAATCATAGTAGAGACCGTTTTTGTGTTCTGATTTAAACAAACACTAAACTTTGTATCTTGAAGTGGTTTCCATATCAGACATACGGATCTACTTGGCGAACAGCTCTGCCTCACCATGTCCTTTTAAAAATGTGCCTACTATTCTGTTGAGTAGATATGATAGACTTTAACTGATGGGATAGGTTTCCATGTTTTTACTATTGTACAACAGTGCTTCTTTGTACATTCTTGTACATATTTGTTGGTGAATTTTCACGAATAACCTCTTTAAACAGCCCTAAAGAAATCGACCAGGTTTCTCATTTCTCTGAATGATCATGTGTCATGTTAAAAACTTTTCATGTTGCTTGATTTTATTAATTTCAGACAGAAGGCTGGATTTCTTCTCTGAAGTAGTCCTGTGACACAATTTGATACTGTTACCGAAACAAATTCTTAATATTAAATATTGTGTAGTAAGTTAATGAACTATGTGATAGTTCAGGGTCACCTTCATGCGCCTAAACCCTGTGCATATCACAGAGCCCCTTACTTGGTTTAAGGATTGCCTGTCACAGACTCCATATTCTGAATTATTTTTCATCTAGGAGCCCACATTATCATTCTGCACTGGGTCTCAAAAATTATGTACACAATCCTGTAAAGACTGTATGGGGAAATCATGAAGAAAGAAACCCTCATTCTCTCTCTCTCTCTAATCCTGTTTCCCATAATAACTGCCATTAACAGTTTAGTTTGTCCATTTGAGGGAGACTCTTTAAAATGTCTTTGTAAATGACGCATACTACGCTTGAGTCTGTTTTTAAAAGTATTAATTTGAAATTCATGGAAAGTGTGCATTTTCTTGGAAAACTCCATCATGGATCAAAAATGCTACAGACTTTAAAATTAAGGGGAGAAAAGGCTCTCAAAAACTTAGTCAAAGCAGGTGTGGTGGTGGCACATGCCGTAATCTTCAGCATTCAGGAGGCTGAGGCAGGGGGATCACAAGTTTGAGACAGGGCTACAGAATGAATTTCATACCAGCCTGGGCTTTGTTGCAAGACCCAGTCTCAAAAAACAGAACAAGCAAACAAAAACCTGAGCTGGAAGAAATTGGTACTGAACCATAGTTTTAGGGTTTGAATTGGTTCGTTTTGTTTGTTTGTTTTAAAAAAGCGTGTTCAACTTGAAGCTTTAGAGAATCAGGTTAGTTTCACAATATTAGGATATCTATCTCTCATGAGATTTCACTTTGTAAGATAAAGTGAAATAACCCTGAAGCACATCATAGGTAAGTCAGGAATGAAAGTAAAGTTTACTCATCTGTCAGGGTCAAGTGAACAAGGAGTTCACTAGGGTTGTTGGGTGATTGATTTAGTTAAGAGGTGGTTGGAGTTCTTGGTGAAGGAGAAGGGTGAAGTCCTCTTAGAAACAGCCACAGAGATGGGCTGGGGGAGAATGACCTGGCATCGGTTAACAGTTCCAGACCGTCAGATATCACGTTGAGGCACTTAGGGAAAGCATTTCATTTAAGCCTCCTAACAACCCTTTAAGGGAGGTGGGTGGTTAGTTAGCTTTCCGCTACTGTAGCAAATGCTTGAGATCATCAGCTTATAAAGAGAAAAAAGGTTTATTTTTGCTCACAGTTCTGGAGGTTTCGGGCTGTGACCAGTTGGCCTGTTGCCTTGGGTCTGTGGTGAGAGAGCACATCATGGTGCAGAGCCTTCGAACTTGGTGAAATCCCCACACTGCATCACCTCCCGCGGCAAATTCTGAGCTCTTAGAGTGCCTTTGAGTGTTCAGTTAGGTCCCTTGAGTGGACTTGGCCACTGTGAGGAGAAGGCTGGATTTCCTTCACTGGACAAAATGACAGTGTGGTTTTCTGCTTTGCCAGGTGGTCACTTGGTTGTTTTGGCCAGTGTCATTTGACACCCTGTCTACCTTCTGCTCTGATCCTCTGACAGAGTTCAGGAACAGACTTTGGCCATTTTTTGACAAGTCTGAGAGACTCCTTGATGCAGCCCTTGGGCGGCTTTTTAAGGTGTTGGTAGCTGTATTTAGTACAGGCAGATTCTTTTTCCCATTAGACAGTACGCTTTTTCCTTTGCATTTCACTCTTCTGTTTCCAACGGACAAACCAGCCCCTTGCATGTTGAAGAGCAGCGTCACTGACAGTTTTTCCCTGGCCATGTGGTAGGTGCCGTGGTGGAAGCAGAAGCTCCTCTGAAGGTACCTGGGCAGGTGACAACAACATTGGGAAAGCCCAAGGTTGGCCATTGGCAAAAGCAGGGTCAGAGCTGGTCGTGCTTTTCTCTCTGCCTTGGGGTTCAGGGCGGCGGGGGGGTGGGGTGGACAGTGAACAGTAGCGGGCACACCAGACACTTGGATTAAGAAGGATTTGCCATATGGGGCCTGGTGGCGCAGACCTGTGATCTCAGCTCCTTGGGAGGCTGGGGCAGGAGGATCACAAGTTTCAGTCCTGTGTGGGCTACAGAGTGAGTTCAAAGCCAGCCTAGGCAACTTAGTGAGGCCCTATCTCAAAACAAAAAAAGAGGAAAGGCTGCAGAAGAGGTGAGTGGCCAGTGGCAGGGTAGACAGGCTTTGAAGCTTGGCAGCGGAATGCCCAGTGGCTCTGGTTTTGCATTGCCAGGGGCCCTGAACACATGTCTAGGCTTCTTAGTCCATACGGTGGGGCTTGGCTTAGCTCTGGGTTCTCGTGCTGTGGAAGCAGTGTCTGGTGCAGATGTCACCACAGGAGCGAGGAACAGAAGAGCCCTGGAGAGCCTGGGTACCGAAGCCTGTGGGGACCGGGGCGCTAAAGGGATGGGCATGTGCCCTCTCCTGCTTTCACCCGCCTAGTGTGCTTTGGCTTCTCTACTCTGAGAGGGGTCTGAACAGCGCTGGACCAGATGCGCGCTGTCGGAGCACCAGGAGGGCATGCTCGTGGAGGCGCCGCCACTCTGCTGCTTTCTCCTCCCTGGGTGGGGGGAGGGGTGCACATGGGGTAAAACAAAACAAAAAGTCCATGTCTAGTAGAAAGTAACCAATTGGCCTCAGACCTCTGCATAGTCTTGCAGTTGAAGACTGTTAGACTGCTACAGATTGACACAGTGTCTGCAACAATGGGCTTAAAGCTAAATAAGATCATGTGCCTGGCACAGAATCAGGGAGTGTTTCAATCTACATGTACATAGGGTCGCTGTGACTCCAGGCATCTAACAACAACAACAACATGAGTTGACTTCAACTCAATGACACCTAACAACAACAACATAGAGACCTAGACTTCTTTATTCACATATCTGGTTTTTATTTTGAGATTTGTCATTTGGCTTTTGTTTTACATGTGCGTTACTTCCCTGTCGATATGTTCTGATTTTATATCTGCAAATTGGTGGTGGGGAGGTTGCCTATTATATTTGTTGGATCCTGTAAGTAAATCAAGCCAGGACAGGTGGAAATCATTTAGGAAAATTTTGTGAAGTTCTCAGTCGCCTATGGAAAACACAGAGCCAGGTTGGAACCCAAGCTTTTGAGCTCACATTCCTTATGTGCCAGGTTAAGTGATGGGGAAGATATCAAGAGCCTGTTAGGAAGGGTGGCAGGTGGGCTTATAAGGGTTTGCTCAGCAGCCCTTTACCAATTGCCTGTTGTGTGGGATGCAGGAGTACAGATATAAATACAGAGCTGGGTGTGGTGGTGCTTGCCTATAAGCTCAGCAACTCAGGAGGCAGGAGGGTTGCAGGTTTGAGGCCAGACGCAACCTGCATAACTTTAGCAAGACTTTTTCTCAAGGTAAAATGTAAAAAAGAGGCTGGGGGTGCAGCTTAGTGGTAGAGTGCATGCAAAAAGTATGTGTGAGACCCTGGGTTCGGCCCCCAGTACCACAGATAAATAAATACAGACAGTTCTTGGATTTGGCCATAGGATACTCTTCTTAGCTTGTAGAACATTGAGTTTGGCAACTGACTGTTGAACCATAATGTGGGATTGTTGTTAGTCCTCTACATCGTTAGTTAGTTAATTATGAAACAGATTCTGTGCTGTATATAGCTCATGCTGGACTAGAGCTCAGAATGCAGTCTGGGCTGGATCCTCCTGCCTCAGCTTCCCGAGGGCTGGAGTTACAGGCATGTGCCACCACGCCCGGCCCAGTCCTCCAGGTCTTGATGTTTCAGACCTACTCTGTCCAGTAGGACTTTCTGTCATCCACTGTCCACATGTCGCTATTCATACTTGAAACGCGATTTGTACCATTGAAGAACTGAAGTTTAGATTTTCTTTAAACATTTCTAAGGACTTAATCTGGGAGAGGGACGTGGCAATCCAGTCCCAAAGCAATCCCAAAACACTCAGGCATTGAAAACCCTGTGAGTTGGACTCGATTCAAGGACACCTAACAACAAGAACAAGGACTTAATGTGGAACAGATTGAAAGTGTATTGAAAATGAACAGATTGATCTGGGCGAAGTGGCACATACCTGTGATGCCATCGACTTGGGAGGCAGAGGCAGGAGGATCACAGGTTCAAGACCAGAGGCAGGGATATGCTGAAATTGCATTCTCTTAACTTTAAAGCTGCATGTGAGCACGGATGGTACCGCTGTTCCCACTCAACAGATTAAGTTTATTTGTGTCTACTTCTGTGCCCTGCATGTGGTTAAGTGCACACCAAACGGTTGTTTTTGCCATTTAAATATGGTTGAGGGGCACCTACGTCCGATGGGGCAGCTGTGGGGTTTTTTGTTGATGTCAGTAGCTATTTCTCTGGGAAGCCGATGCAGACAGTTTGGCATGCAGTGTTGGTGAGGACCCGCCCAAGTCCACACTCAGGGGAGGACAGTGCTGAGCTGCCTTACAAGCCCTGCCAAAGCATAGCCTTGGTGGACGCTGGACGAGCTTTGGCGTTGCCTAGAGTGGCGCTGCATGGCCAGACCTGCATACTCACGTCCATCTAGTCAGAATGGGTCAGATGGGAAAGAAGGGGAGGGTGGAGCTAAGGCAGGCCATCAGCTGGGTCACATGTCCTCCACTTGGGGACTGCCCCCCCCCCGTGATTCTCCTCACCCAACCCCACGCTATAGAACTATGCATACGTGATGTGTGCGCCTCTGTGTGGACAGCATTCTGGTGCACGGTAACCACCTTCCTAGATTAAACTCCCTGCTTTCAAACACATCATTTCACATGGTGTCTGTTTCAACCTCTTATTTTCTTGGGGAGACCGAGACTGCTGGGGCTTTCTATAGCCATCTGTCAACACATATTTCCAAATACTTATCCACGGCATTAAGGTCCTTGGAACAATAGCTCGTTCTCAAGTTTTGGAAACCTATTTCATGTGAACGTCAAATCCTCAGCTCATTTTATTTCATCTTCTTTCTCCTCTATTGAGTTTATCCTGTTCTGATCACGTAAAAGACTTCTTAAGGAAGCCCTGGTCACGTTGGACTGCATTAAAGTAGAACATCAATGCTGCCATTCCTGTTTGCTGTGGAACCACTGCTTCTGAAGCCCATTGCCTTGAGGGCCAGAAGGATGATGGGTAACTGAGCCCCTGCGGCCGTGAAGGACAGCTTGCTCTCGAGGCAGTGCAGCCTGCCTCCATCCCTTTTTTCTTCTTAATTTTCTATTCTATAAGCTTACCTGTAAAAAAGTGAATAACCGAATCTACCTCATAGGGTTATTAGAACAAAACGAAGAACATACATGTATAAACCTTACAAAGCCAGGACCCATGGGTGAGCTGCTGCTTGCCTTGCTAGAGGAACACCATGCTTATGTCGTGAGGAAGTGTCTTTCCACACTGTCTCAGTGCAGATTGAGTCGTAACGATGAGCTTTGACAACTTCAAGTAAAAAAGGAAGTGTCTTTAATCAGTAAAGAGTGTTCGAGAAAACCTGCATTACAGAAAACATCCATTGTTCATATAGGGGGGAGTGGGAGCATTTTCTATGTAATCGTGTACAAGACAGAGGGTGCTCCACTGGTACCACTTCTCAACAGCCTCGTCGAGTGCCAGCCAGCACAATGAGAGAATAACATTAATAGATACAAGGATCAGGATGCTAGAACCAAAAATGATAATTGTGCAGAAAATCTAAGTGAATCTGTAACCTTGTACTTAGGGATAAATCCAGCAGCCAGCATCTGTATGTCAAAATTGAAAACTTTCTTGAAAGATGTGAAAGGAGACCCAATTAAAGGGAGAGCTATCCTTTATTCATAAATACAAAGACAGTACTATAAAAGTTAATTCTCTTCGTATTGCACTACATACAATGCACTTCTAATCAGTACCCCAAGAGAGTCTTTCATACAAGGTGACACGCTGATGGCAAAGTTATAAGAAAGGGCAAAGGGCTGGGAATAGCATGCTGTTGTTGTTAGGTGCCATCTACTCATGTCTGACTCATAATGCCCCTCATAGGATTTTCAGTGGCTGATTGTTTTGGGATTGCCTTGGGAGTGGACTGCCACGTCCTTCTCCCAGTTTTGTGGTGGGAATAGCATAGATGCTCCTAAAGAAGAATCCTAAGACTTCAGGTAAAGATCTAGTCGGGATGACAGTATGCTGTTGACGTAAGGATGAATGTAGTTAGCAGACAGTGGGGTACCAGACAGAGTTCGTCCATGAGTGATACTGGGACTACTGGGTTTCCATACAGAAGGAAGTGAAATTAGATGCTTTCTCACAAATCTATTTCACTAATCCTGACTATGCCTGCAGCCATAGCCCTGTGGCATCCGATCCCGTCAGATCTTGGAAGCTAAGCAGGGGCGGGCCTGGTTAGTACCTGGATGGGAGACCGCCTGGGAACACCAGAAGCTGTAGGCTTGGGAGAAGGACCTGGCAACCCCCTCCCAAAAGTCAATCTGCCATTGAAAACCCTTTGAACCGCAGAGAAGCACTGACAATAGTGTTTTGCCTGTTGTACTCAGGGTCGCTATGAGTCGGATACCGACTCCACGGCACCTAACAACAACAACAATCCTGACTATAGATAACTTGTAGATGGCTTGGGAATGGGAATATTTTATTAGCTTTTACAAGGTTTGTAACATGGTAACAAAACAAAACAACCCAAAGCTCAGTAGCTTCTTGGCGCCCGTCACCTCCTGGTGGCCGTGAGTTAGCTGCTGTGGTTCTGTTTACATGTCCTCTCTCTCTGGGACCGAGGCTGAGGAGTCTGCCCTGTTCGGACATGCTGTCATGGAATACCAGGAGAAGAAGAGGCTAGGCTGAATCCCCTGGTCACTTTTAAAGCTTCTGCTTGGACATAGTATATGTCATGTCCACTGTAGTCTGTTGGCCAAATTACTCACATGAAATGATGCAGGTTGTGTATTCTGCCTGCAGGGAGGCCTGGTCATGCCATCCGTGTTGTGTATATGGAACGGAAGGAGTAGCTGGCAGTGCTAATTCATTCTGCCATAAATGTGAGAAAAGGTACTCAGAAGGAAAAATACTGGGCGCCCAACCTTTTGGCTGTATCTAGTGAAGAGAAATTGTCTTGGGCTACACCTAAGTTATACACTATAGTTAGTGCATGTATATAGTAAGATGAGGCACAAGGGAAATAAATGCTCACAAACACACGATGTTAAGAGATTTTGTGGGGCTGCATTACTAGCTGTCCTGAGCTGTGTGTGGCCTGCAGGTTGTAGATTGGGCATGCCTGAAATAGGTGAATATTTTCCTGACCTTGGGGTAAAGAGGGATGTTGGAGGGTAGAGTTCCCAAAGCACTTAGAGTATATTTGTCACTTGGAAGCAGGCATAGGTGAAATACAGATTCTGATTCTGTGGGCCTGGGTGGGAGGGGGTCTGAGAGTCTGCATTTCTTACAAGCTCCCAGCGTGTGCTAAAGCTGCTAGTACATTATATCATACTTTAAGCAGCAGAGTCTTAGGACACATTAAGCACCAACAATAAAAAGAAAAGACTGATAAATTCAGCATATTAATAGAGCTTTTACTCATCAAAGGACAGCATGAAGAAAATGACGAGCCCTACTGGAAGAAGTACTTATGATACATATAACTGGCAAAATTAGTGTATATATGTGAACAACTCCTACAAATCAATTTCAAAAACCAATGAAAAAAATGAGTAAAGAACATGAATAAGTAGTTTAGAGAAGAGGAAAGGTAATTGCCCAATAAGTATATGAAAAGGTGCTCTCATTAGTGATAAAGAAAATGCAAATTAAATCTAATGATTTTTTTAAACACTTCTTATGTTGACAAAAATTAGTTAAGTCTCCGCGTACCAATTATTGGTGAGGATGTAGACAAGGGCTGCCAGATACATTACTGATTGGAGTGTAATACTGGTGTGCTTTCCACCTGTAATAGTTTGGGAGATAATTTCACGTTGTCTTGGAAAGTTCACCATTTGTTTATCCTGTAACTTGGCAGTCCAGTTATTAGGGGTATATTCACTTGAAGTATGCTCCATGAGTCACAGGCCTCTTAACAGCAGTGTTCAGAATAGCACAACATTGACAACTCAAAAGTCCATTGACAGGAGATTGAATAATACATGGTATTTACACATTGGAGTATTATAAAGTAATAACAGTGAAGGAATTGCTGCATATAACAACATGGGTGGATTTAGAAACACAATGCTGAGTGAAAAAGCAAGCTCCTGAAGAGTCTAGTGGCACATCCGTTATACAGAGCTGGAGAGTGACTGCAACTGAACAGTGTTATTCTTCCAGCGCATATACATTTGCTGTTTACCTTATTTTATTTTATGTTATTGCACTACTGGGGGTTGGACCCAGGGCCCAGGCGTGCTAGGAACGCACTTCACCACTGAACTGCACCCCAGCTGCACCCCAGAGTCTCATTTGTGCAGGCTGGTGTCTGTCCTCAGACCTGTGATCCTCCTGCCTCAGCCTCCTGAGTAGTTGGGAGGACAGGCATCCTCCTTGTCACTCATCTCAAAATTACTTTTTAAATTCAAATTAATGACAAAATTTAGATTGGAAACTTCTGCTGGTAAGAGAGACAGTAGAATGACAGAGGAGGAATGGGCATGTTCATGGTAACGCGTTAGCTCTAGGTTGTGTGGGGAGCTCACTGGAAACTTAGGGAAGGTTCTGGGGCTTGGCTGGAGGAAGCAGGTCTCTGGGGCAGGTCTTTGGGAGTATCTTATCCCTGGCCCTTTCTCTCCCTTTCCCTCTCCTCTTGTCCACTGTGAAGTGATGGAACTCCTCCCCCATGCACTACCACCATCCTGATAATCTCCCCAAGTGCATGGGACCAAGAGAACATGGACTTGAACACTCTGAAACCATGGTATTTTGGTCACAGTTCCCCTAAAGTAACTTAACACAGAAAATTAGTACAAGAGAAGTGAGGTTGTTGCTGCAACTAAACCTGAGGATGTGGTGGTTAAGCTTTTGGCACAGGTTTGCAGGAGAAATTTGGGAGTTTGGAGATGTGAACTCAGAAGTCCTAGAATGCTGTAAACAGTGGTTAATGAGTGATTGGGGTGGAAGCCCAGAAGACCATAAGTTGGTAGAAGTGTGGACAGAAAAACTGGGCTGATGATGTTTCAGGTGGAAATGAGGAGTCTATTGGGAATCAGACCAGAGGCCATTCATGTTATATTCTGGCAAAGAACTTGTCTACATGCCCTGAGACTTTGAATGAGACTCCATTCAAAAGTAATGGACTAATTAACCTGGTGGAGAAAACTCCAAGGCAGCACAGCATTCAGGCTGCAGCATGGTTATTGCTGGCTGCTTTTAGCCAAATTGAGTGAGAACTGGGAGCAAAAAGCAGAGCAGAGAGTTGCAAAAAAGTGTGCAGTTTGGCCAGAAAAAGAGCATGTTTTAAGTTGTGGACAAAGAGAGGGTGTTGTTATTAAAAGAGGTTGGAATCACTAGAAAGAAGCCACACACTTTGTATGGGGACAATAGGAAAATACCTTAAAAGCATCTCAGGAATTGGCCAGCTCCACCCATCATAGGCTCAAGGGTATGAAAGAGTAAACTCATCTGAAGCAATTTCCCTCAAGAAGAGTGTCTTGGGGTCATGCTGCCTAGTTTTCCTCTGGATTTGTTTTGCTCTGCTCAGCCCCGCACTCAAGAGACCTGGCTCCTCCTCAGGCTGGCAGCACACCTTGGCATTGTCCACACGATGCTGGTTTTGTAGGCATGCAGAATCCAAGAGGCTTCCACTCAGATTCCAGAGGAAGCCTGGGAAGCCAGGCAGTGTGTGAGAGGGCTGGAGTCCCTTCAGGCTGCCCCGAGAGGGCCATGTGTGACACTGTGCGAGTGAAGCCAAAAATGCAGTGGAGACCAAGGAAAGTTGGAGATGCCAGCAATATAGAGTGTCTGCCAAGCAAAGCCTCAGTCGGCGAGTGGGTCTTGTGGGCTGCAAGTGGGAAGACGAGGATGGAGGCCCTTTGCAGGTCACATCATGGCACCGTGTGTCCTGAATAATGGACATGGAACTACAGGATGTAATGTGTGTCCTGCTGGGTTTGGACTTTGCTTTGGTGCCATCCCTCCTTTCTGTGAGCCCATTCCTCCCTTTTGGAATGGGAATGTTTTACTTGGTGCTGTTGTGTTTTGGAGGTATGTAGCTGCTTTTTGATTTCCCCCCATAGCTGAGAGTTTGCCTTGAAGCTGGGCGTGATGGCACACGCCTGTAATCCCAGCAACTGGGGAGGCAGAGGCGGGGATTATGAGTTCGAGACCAGAGGCAGTCTGCATAATTTAGCGAGCCTCTGTCTCAAAAAATAAAAAAAAATGGGCTGGGGGTGCAGCTCAGGGGTCCAGCACTTGCAAAGCAAGCAGGCGCAAGGCCCTGGGTTCAACCCCGAGTACCACCAAAAAAAAAAAAAAAAAAAAAAAAAAAAGAATTTGCCTTGAGTCTCGGAGGAGACTTTGAATTTGGACAGTTAACCAGGGTTGGAACTGTTAAGACTCTGGGGACCCTCGGAGATGGAGTAATGCCTTTTGTATCGTGAGATGGCCACGACATGCCTTTAGGGGCTTGAAGTAGAATGTTACAGTTTGAATATGAAATGCCCCCCCACTCAATTCATGTGTTGGGGGCTTGATCCCCAGCTGCTGGTGGCATTTTGGGAAGTTCTTTAAACTTTAGGAAGGAGGGCCTCGTTGGAGGAAGTAGGTCACCGGGGGTTGGACCTTGGGAGCATCTTGTCCCTGGCCCCTTTCTTTCTCTCTCTCTCTGCTTCCTGTCTGCCATGAGCTGAAGAAGCTCCTCCACCACATACTCCTGCCTGCAGGGTGTCCTGCCCAAGAGCATGGGGCCCGGTGACTCTGGACCGAACCCTCTGAAACCATGAGCCAAAATAAATCTTCCTGTGAGTTCTCAGGTCATTTGGTTAGAGCTATGCAGAGGTAACTAATAACCTTGTAATAAGTGTTATGATTTGAACTTAACAGTGAAATTTTGGAGTTCAGACCTACACGGTGCTATACAGAAAGTAATCTGTTTATTTTTTGAGGTTTTACTGAGTGTAAAATTCCAATCCAAAACGTGTGACCTTGCTGAGTGTTACACTTTTCCTGAACGTTTTAAACATATTTTGGGAGATGTGATGTTATTACCTGTCTTTAAGTTATTTGTATTTAGTTTTGAAGCCTGTATGTATTTTCAGCTGGGGAGAGCTCCATGTGATAAATAGACGTCAGTGCTGCCTCAGGCTTAAAGTCTTGGAAGGGTTTGCAGTGCGTTTTCCAGATTCGAGGGTGCCCTAAAGTGTAATTAAATTTGGTAGCACCTCACAATCTTTTTAGCCACTGTTCCTGACGCTTAGCAAATGTTTACGTCCAGTTAGTCCACATCATCCCACTGCCCTGCACAAGCCCCTGGCCTGCTAGCCCGTGTTCTGGCTAGTTTGATGTACTGGCCCTTCCTCAGTCTCGGTGCCACTGGCCCGTTGGGTTTACTCCCTAGTGGAGGGTCTGCTGTTAACATCCTGTTGTCAGCTGGTTTTGTGTCTTCATCCACTAAATCCAGTTGTGTTATTGAGCCTTATGAAACCTAGGATCATTTTGATGGTTTTAAAAATCTCTCTGCCTGCAGCTGTACCACTGTGGCATCTGGTCCCCTCAGATCTTGGAAGCTAAGCAGGGTCAGCCTGGTTAGTTCTTGGATGGGAGACCGCCTGGGAACACCAGGCACTGTGGGCTTGGGAGACAGACCCAGCAACCCACTTCCAAAAAACAGTCTGCCATTGAAAACCCTATGAATAGCAGAGAAGCACTGACAATAGTGTTTCGCCTGTTGTACATAGGGTCGCTGTGAGTTGGACACCGACTTGATGGCACCTAACAACAACAACAAAGTACCTCTGATGCTGAAATGCCTGCTTGAGTGCTGTGCGGACAGGGCGTACTTCTATACCAGCAGGCAAGGTGCATTGCACTCTGACCTTGCAACAGTGCAAAGAACACCCTGAAAATGAAAACAGTAAGCACAGTGCCTCTGAGAGTTATGTGCTGAGAGACAATGAACAAGAACTGACACATGCCAGGAAAAACAGCAGAATCCACAAGATAATATATAAAAGGGGTTTTTGTATAAAAAGAAGTACTGATTGATGTGCTGTAGAAAACAGTACAATTTATTGCAAGTTATTTGAAAGGGTGGAAAGAAGGATATACTTCCTGACTTAATTCCTAAGTGACATCTTCAGTTTAAATTTTCAGTCCTGGGAAGTTCAAGATATAAGGACTTAAGGTGATTGATTGCTTATAACCTGGGCCTTGGGGAAAATGCTAATTCTTTGATTAGAAAGTCATGTTTCCCAAAGTGTGTTCCAAGGAAGCAAAAGGGATCTAAACATAAATAAGCAAACAACCTGTTGCCTACTTTGTTTTCTTCGTGGAGGCTTCAGATGCACATCGACCTACTAAACTGTGAAGTCCTGAAATAAACGATCAGCTCTTCTTTCACCTCTGTTGTTGTTGTTCGGTGCTGTCGACTCACAGTAACCCTGTGTACAACAGACGAAACACTATGTCATGCTTCTCCGCTATTCATAGGGTTTTCCGTGGCTGATTGTTTTTTGGGAGTGGGTTGCCAGGTTTTAGCTCCCAGATTTCTCTAATTTAGGCAAAACAAAGATGTTCTATAGCTATACCATAAGTTTTTCTAACACCCAGAATTTACTTTCGGAAAACTGTGTGGCAGGTTATCTTTATCTTATTTATTTTGAGGCAAGGTTTTGCTGTGTAGCCCAGGCTGGCCCTGAACTCATTTTATAGCCAGGCTGGCTTTGAACTCAGTTTTCCTGCTTCAGCCTCCCAAGTGTTGGGATTACACGTGTGTGCCAACACACCTGGCTGCAGGTTATCTTTGAAATGATGACACTAGCCAGGCACCATGGTGCATTCCTGTAATCACAGCTCCAAGGAGGCTGAGACAGGGACCTCATTAATTTGAGGCCTGAGGCCAACTGCACAACATAGACCCTGTCTCGAAATCAAAAAAACCCTTAGGGATGCAGCTCGGTGGTAGAACACTTGCTTACCATGGACAAGCCCCTGGCTTCAACCCCCTAGTACTGGGGAAGGAAGGAGGTAAGACACTATGCCTTTAAATAGCTTCCTGGCTTCCTAGGGGCTAGGATAACACACCAGTTACCTTTAGAGCCACATCTAAAGATTCAATTTACGTGGCTGGGCGCGGTGGCACACGCCTATAATCCCAGCAGCTCAGGGGGCAGAGGCAGGAGGATCGCAAATTGGAGACCAGAGGTAGTCTGCATAACTTAGTGAGACCCTGTCTCCAAAAAAGTGAGGGGGAAAAAAAAAAAAAGGGCTGGGTGCAGCTCAGTGGTCTAGCACTTGCAGAACATGCGAGCATGAGGCCCTGGGTTCAACCCCCAGTACCACAAAAAAAAAAAAAAAAAGATTTAATTAACATTTGAAGCATATAGTCAATAAATGAAAATGAAAACATACTTTGGTCCTATTTTGAGTTCTCCCGTGTGTGTTTATTGTTGTTGTTAGGTGCCGTCGAGTCAGTATCTGACTCATATTGACCCTGCATACAACAAACGAAACACTATTGTCACTGCTTCTCTGGTATTCACAGGGTTTTCAGGGGCAGACTGAGTTTTGGGAGTGGGCTGCAGGGTCCTTCTCCCAAGCCTTCAGCACCTGGTATTCTCAGGAGGTCTCCCATCCAAAGACTAACCAGGCCCGACCCTGCTTAGCTTCCGAGATGTGAGGGAATCAGATGCCGTGACTGCAGGCTAGTGCATGTTTATGCATAACCAAATAAAGAACTGCATTTCACCCCTCCTTCCTTTTTTTCTTCCAGTCCTGGAGGGATGAACTCCTGGCCTTGTATGTGCTAGGTAAACATTCCTCCAGTGAGTGCGCCTCTAGCCCTTTTTTTTTATTTTTATAAGACCAGATCTCACTAAATTGCACAGGCTGCCTCTGGCCTTGAATCTGGCCTAGATCATTTGGACCTTGAGTCATTCCTCACAGGGTGCTGTGGTGCACATCTGTAATCCCAGTGATTTGGGAGGCTGAGGAAGGAGGATTGCGAGCTTGAAGCTCAAGGCAGCCTGTGCAGTTTAGCAAGACCCTGTCTCAAAATAAAAAATAAAGGGTTTTGGGGTGCAGTTCAGTGGTAGAGTGCCCTGGGTTCAATTCCCTGGTACTGGAAGAAAGGTAATATTTTGAACTAGTAGGATAATTAGATAATCTATAAACTTTTTAAAGATAATCCTTAAAATTTTATATCAAATTAAGTATATTATGTTTTACTGACCAATATTAAAAACACTACTGAACTACTACTTATGACCTAAGTCCTTTTTGGAGTACTATAGTATGTTATCACTTACTTTATAGCTTTTTATAGTAATTAAAAAAAAAAAACATTTTCTTACCAGAATTAGAGGCCTCCTTTTCCCTATTCATTGAAACTCAGATACTAGATAACTTTGTGATTTTGAGTTTAGTACATCTTACAGTTGAAAGCTGTAGACTGTTTCTGCCCAGACATTTTGACAAGCTACAGTACCAATATCACTTTGATATTTGTATTGGCATGTTATGATCTAGTGTTTTATATGATAAAATGTTTCAGCTTGGAAAAAGTGGGTTTCATCATGTTGGAGCCTTTTGCAGTTTCAAAAATTCTAAAAAGCTTGTTTTAATTATTTCTAGATAAATTTGCTTCAGGTTTTTAGAAAATTGCTTATCTTACAGTGAAGATAGGTTTTAATTTTTCTTAATTGAAGTTTTTGAAATTTCTGGTTCCTTTTTTTCCTTTCTTTTTTATTCATTTATTATTTATTCATTATTGAGGGATTGAACTCAGGGCTTCCATGGATGTTAGGCAGGCGCTCTTAACACTGAGCTGCACAGGTCCCCTTTTAAAAAACATTTATTTTGAGATAGTATCTCACTCAGATGGGGATCCTGCCTCTGCCCTTGAACCTGCAATCCTCTACCTCAGCCTTTCAAGTCACTGAGATTTACAGGTGTGTGCTATGTGTCCGGCTAAGTTTTAAAATTTCTAAAATTTAATTGTTTCATTACTTTTTCAACAATTGTGGGATATGCGCACCTCCCGGTCTAGGCCAGATGTTCAGATGGGCTGCACTGCCTCGCACACAGATACTAAACACAATTCACATGGGGCCCTCCGGTGAGGGGCGTGGACTCCTGCAGCCCTCGGGAAGCCAGCTGAGAAGGGAGAAAGGAAAAGCCTCGGGCGCTTTTTGCTCGACAAACACAGCTCTTTATTTCTCTGCCCTTATCTGGGTGGAGAGAGAACTCAAAGCATGTAGCTTTAAATGCTAGCGGCTCTTATACTGCCTCAAGGGCAGATGCTTCCGTGCTGGTGGTCTTGGTGGTCACCAGGAGAGAGTTCTTGCTTTGTTGGTGGTCAGACTGAGAGAGAGAGAGAGATCTTGTCTAGTTGGTGGTGGTCTGCAACAGAGAGAGAGCTGTTTCCTTATTGATGGTCCGGTAGAGAGAGAGAGAGAGAGAGAGAGAGAGAGAGAGAGAGAGAGAGAGAGAGAGAGAGGGAGATAGAGAGGTATCTATCTATCTATCTATCTATCTATCTATCTATCTATCTATCATCTGTCTTACTTCGTCGGTGGTCCGGGTGAGAATGAGAGCTGTTTCCTTACCAACGGTCTTGAGTGAGAGAGTTCTTTTCTCCTCGGTGATCCAGGTGAGAGAGTGCTTTCCTCCTTGGTGGTCCTCCTTGGGTGAGAGCGAGCAAGCTGCTGCATTGCAGCTCCTTATATAGTTTGTCCCCGGAATGGCCTGAGCCAATCAGCTTTGAGTCCAGTTGTCCAGTCAGGTTCGAGAGATTTGTGAAGGGTTTTGTACAAATGTCCAATCAAGTTACTTTCATTTTCCCTAGATTTCTAATTTACAAACCAGATCTTCAAAGGCCATTTTCCAGCTGGGCGTGGTGGCGCACGTCTGTAATCCCAGCGGCTTGGGAGGCAGAGCCAGGAGGATTGTAAATTTGAGACCAGAGGAAGTCTATGTAACTTAGCGAGACCCTGTCTCAGGAAGTAAGGAAAAAAAATAAAAGGGCTGGGGGTGCAGCTCAGTGGTCCAGCACTTGCAAAGCATGCAGGTGTGAGGCCCCAGGATCAACCCCCAGTACCACCAAAAAAAAAAAAAAAAAAAAAAAAGCTGTTTTCCCAGTTTGGGGGTTTTTGCCAATTTTCTCCCAATTTCTCCCTACAAACAATTTTCATTTATTACATTGTCATTCAAATTTCACTTAGTACTTTTTCAATGAAAGCTTTTAGAATTTCATAATAATGAACTTTGGGATTTTAATAGCTATTTTGTTATCTTTTTGAAGGGGGAGGGTGACTTTATTTCATTTGTAATTATATGAATTTTCCTCCTCCCCTTTGGTCCAGATATTTTATGCAGATTTTTCATCCTGTAAACTGCTGGACATGAATTTTGCCCCTGTATAACCCAGTGAAACCCTGTCTCAAAATACAAAGTAAAAAATGGGCTGAGAGTGTGGCCCAGGGGCACAGTGCCTGCAAGAAAGATACATGAGGCCCTAAGTTCAACTCCTGAGTTCTGGAGAAAAAAATAAAATTCCTTTGATTTTTAAGCGAAACCTTATTTCTTTTATTTTATGTGAGGAACTACTATTCTGAGTGTTTGCCCTCTCTCTGCTCATGCTTCGTTATTATATCTACATATAGCTTTTTTTTTCTTTTTGCGGCACTTGGAGGTTAGACCCAGGGCCCTGCGAATAACTTGCGGCCGCGCTGCCACTGGGCTGCACCCCCAGCCCCAAGGTGGAATTTCTTAATCTGTATGCAGTTCTTCCTTTTTGCATAAAAAGAACTCAGGTCCCAAACTAGTTTTGTGGTTATAGTATCCGAAAAAGAAATTATTCATTTTCCAGGACTTTACACATTTCTACAGTGGGACAGAAAACCGTAGGTCTAATTGTCCATTTGTACATAGATTTTCAGATTCGTCAAGTAAGCAGTCTTACATGATCGGCTTTTAGCCCTTAGATCCTGTTTTCAGTGCTGGGCTTCCAGTTTGGGTTGTAGATTTGTATAAGATACTCTCTTCTGGCCAGATGTAGGATTTGGAGGCAGACGACTAAAGAGAAGTAATGCCTTGTGTTCCAGAGTGCTGCACTGAAGTCAGAACAATAGCAGGCAAGAATGCCTTGTAAATATGGCGTGTAACTACCTCGTTATGTGTTCGTACTCTGATTTGCCAGTCAAATGCTAGTGAGGAGGGATCTTGGTCAAAAGTTGTTGTTAGGTGCTGTGAGTTGTGTCCGACTCACAGCGGTTCTTATAGGGTTTTCAGTGGCTGATTATTTCAGGATTGCCATGAGAGTGAATTGCCACGTCGTTCTCCCATTTCTGCAGTGCTGGGAATCGAACTTGGGACCTCAGAGACTACAGAGCGGCGCTCCACCAACTGAGCTAAATCCCAGCCCTGGTCAAAAGTAGTAGCCTCCGAAAGAGTCTTAGTATTTCAGATAGCCCCGTCTGTTCTGTGTTCCTCCTCTTCCTCTCCTTTCCCCCTTTCCCCCTTGTCCCCTTCCCCTTGAAAGGTTTTCTTTGTGGGAAAGTCCTGAGTAATTATGAAGAAACAGCTGCAGGTAATGCAGACTCTTGAGTACTGAGCACTTCAACAAATTTACTGTGGACTTCGTAGTGGGGAAGGACCCATTAAAAATAAGTAGAATGAAGGCACAAATTGCAGAAGGGCCCTACTAGGAAGAAGTACAAGTTGGTTTACCTGAGCACAAAACCAAAGCCCACCAATACAGGTTGGTAAATACTCTAGGGAAAGCCAACACATGCACAGTACCTGGCACGCAGGAAGCCTCCATCCATGGGAGAGTGATGAAATAGTGACTTTGAGTCCCCGGGTTAGTGAGCTTCCCTCCTGCTGTGGGCTCAGAACTTGACTGGAGTTGGCGCTGTTCCCCCAGGTGGCAATATCTGAATGTTCTTCTGTTTCCCAAACCTCTCTCTGCAGAATTTATTCCCCTCCGTTTTAATTTGTGAACTCATAGTTCAGCACAGGTTCATCACTGGGCAGGGCCTAACCGTTCTGCTAAATAGGACATGGAAGATGGCACAGTTTGGCCTGAAAACCTGGCAGCCTCATTTGTGAAGGAGCCCACGCCCGGGAGGCAGTTTGAGAATAGTATGAATGGCTGTCACAAGGCAGAATGCCCTGAGGACAGCTTCGGACCTGTGTGGAGGCAGAGAACAGAGGCCTTAGGAAGTTAAGGGGGCAAGGCAGGAGTGGGCTCCACTGCAGCTACGCAGTCTTCTTCCAGAAAGCATTTCTGAGCATATGACGTTCATCTCTTTTCTGGATTAGTATTGCTATTTTTACCGCATCTGGGCTCAAATATTTTCTCTAAGTTTATCAGCATGCAGTGTTAGATGTTAGATGTTTCCTGTGAAGGGTCCTATACTTTGCCCCGTTGAAGTGGTCGTTATGGCTGTGACACCGGTCCCTGTTGAAGCAAGGCCAGACTTGCTTTGACCGATGAGCTATGAACAGCACTCTTCCAAAAGGAACCTTTCAAAGCATCAGTGCATACTTTGGCATGGAACAACTTTGCTCTGGCCCCTGGACCAGCAGGGTTCAAGATGGTGGCCATGTTGTGACCCTTCTGGCCATACATAGGATGGGTCCCAGGATGATTGCTCTGAGTGATTACCCTGAGCATCCTTGCCAGTATGGGATGAACATGTGCACGAGTGAGTTATAAATTTTTGTGTGAAGCTATTACAATTTTGAGGTGGTTTCTGTAGCATAATTTACCCTATTTTAACAAAACCTTACCAAAAGTTTGCTTCTTGGCCCTTTATCCTGACTATTCCCAATTCTCCTTTTTCTTTGTCAGTTGTTGTTGTTGTGTTGTTAGGTGCCGTCGAGTCAGTATCCGACTCATAGCGACCCTCATGGGGCTTTCAATGGCTGACTGTTTCGGGATTGCTTTGGGAGTGGATTGCCAGGTCCTTCTCCCATTTTTGCGGTGCCGAGAATCAAACTGGGAACCTCAGAGACTGCAGCACATCGCTCTACCAACTGAGCTAAATCCCAGCCCTCTTTGTCAGTAAGCTTCATCTATTCTTGCTGTCCCACGCACTCTGACTTGGTCATGAAACCATCCATGATTGTACTGAAATGTGATGAAATTTGACCTGTTAAGCATAATTTGAATTCCTACCAAACATAAAGGTAGATGTTTTCCAGTACCCTTAAATAGTTCCTCTTGGGCACGTCACATTATCTCAGAATATCTGGTGATTAGCAGCCAATCTTCTGGGTAGAGAGAAGAATATTTGGTATAGTCTACAGGGACATAATGGGAGAAGGACATGGCAGTCCACTCCCAAGGCAATCCCAAAACAATCAGCCATTGAAAACCCTATAAGGGTTGCTATGAGTCAGAGATGGCTTGACGGCACCTAACAACAACAACAATAGGCACATAAGAGAGGGGCATATGAACTGTTGAAAAGAGTGAATGAAAGCCACAGGCACCATGACACATAGTTATAGTCCTAGCTACTTGGGAGGTTCAGGCAGAAGGAGTTCAAGGCCAGAGGCAGCCTGTGCAACTCAGTGAGACTCTGTCTTAAAATAAAAAAAAATAAGAAAGGGGCTGAGGTTTCTGCTCAGTGACAGAGCACTTGCCTAGCATATGTGTAGCCCTGGGTTCAACCCCCAAGTACTAGAAAAGGAAAGGAAAAGGTAAAACACATGGATGATTGTATCGCTCAACATGGTCATTTGCTGGAGAGTCATTGTTGTCGAGGAGAATGAAGTGATTTCAATGTCTTGTATTCACACAGTAACCATGAACTGCATGTGGCTTTTTTTTTTTTTTTTTTTTTTTTTTGGCGGTACTGGGGGTTGAACCCAGGGCCTCACACCTGCATGCTCTGCAAGTGCTGGACCAGTGAGCTGCACCCCCAGCCCATTTTTTACTTTTTGAGACCGGGTCTCGCTAAATTACCCAGACTGCCTCTGGTCTTGAACTTGTGATCCTCCTGCCTCCGCCTCCCCAGCCTCTGGGATTACAGGCGTGCGCCACCACGCCCGGCCCGCATGTGGCTTTTGAACACTTGTACTGATGTGCCTGAGAAACTGACTTTTAACTTGAATTTAAATAGCCACGTGTGACTAGTGGCTATCATTTTGGACAATGCACTGAGACTCTAGAACAACGTGGAGTGATAATGCTAAATGAAAAAAGAATGCAAAAGTATTTGTATGTTATTTAACATGTTGAAATTAAAAAGATTAAAGTCCTTTTAGGTGCTGAAATTATATGTGTGTTCTGTTTTCATAGTTAAGAACGTATTTCTACAACTTTTATAAAACAATATAAGATAAATTTGAGCAAAAAGAGAGAAATACTCTGAGGCTAGGAGACTACTTCAGGAAGTAAATACATGGGCTGGCCGGAGCTGCCCAGAGTTTTCCCCCCAAGGGCCGCATTGCACATTTTGCGCAGAGCAGCCTGATGAATAGCTGTGGCCGGCCCAGTGCTCTCCGTGACTGGCTGTGCTGTAGCAGGAGTGAGTTGAGAAAGCAGGCCACAGCCATTACCTTGCAGTCATGGCAGAGATGCTGCTTTTTGAAGTGATTTTCATGTGTTGTGATCATACTTAAAATACAGTATGCCACAAAGAAGATGAGAAACACTTTAACATTTAAATTAAGTGGGCCACACGCTGCTGTGTTTGAACACAGGTGAAACAAATGTAGACAAGACAAGATGTGTCCCTCGTGGCTTAGAGGACATGCTGCTGTTGTCCCCTGAGGAACTATCTAGGAACACTAATGGGAGCTGTAATTTGAATTACTTCAGTAATGTGTGGCATCATGAAGCGTTTCAAACGATGTCACTGTATTTCTCAGAATATTCTTATGTGAGGGATGAGGTTTGGGCAGATTAGTGCATTGATGCATGAGGATCCCTCATGCTTACTGAACTTGTTGTGAGTTATGTATTTGAAATTGGTGGCACTATCATGTCTCGGGGCTGGGATTTAGCTCAGTTGGTTGAGCGCTGCGCTGCAGTCTCTGATGTCCCGAGTTCAATTCCCAGCACCACAAAAATGGGAGAAGGACCTGGTAATCCACTCCCAGGGCACTCCTGAAATAGTCAGCCATTGAAAACCCTATGAGGGTTGCTATGAGTTGGATATCGACTCCACGGCACCTAACAACAACAACAACATCACGATGTCTCACTTATTTGTTGAAAAAGTATTTAATTGCACAATGACTGACGTACTTAGATCTGTGGTCTCTTCCTTAATGGACAGATCACCTGGGACAAGTTATGTCACCCTGAAAACATGTTGTTGTTGTTATTGTTGTTAGGTGCCATCCAGTTGGGTCTGACTCGGAGTGACCTTCATAGGGTTTCCAGTGGCTGTTTCGGGATTGCTTCGGGAGTGGTTTGCAATGCTGGGGATCCAACCTGGGTCCTCAGAAAGTGCAGAGCAGCACTCTACCAATTGAGCTAAACCCCAGCTCTGAACCCATGTAGACTACATAATTAAAGAATTACACGCCTTTATTTAAAAAATTCAGTTTGTTATTCTAGTCTGATCATAAAGTCACAGGCCCCCAGACCTTGCCTCGTGGTTCCTCAGAGCGCTATGTATTTGAATTCAGTGCAGAGGTCCCTGGAGGTGTCCTGGAATTGAGCAGGGCTTGACGGCTGCTCGCCCCTTGGACCACCACACTCTCACTGCCAGGTTCAGAGCACTATTATATTAATATGGACCCCAGGGCCTGCATAGAATTGCCCCGGTCGTTGGGGAAGATTTTCATTCTCTCCCAGGGCTATTTTTAAGGTCCTTAAAATGTCTGGAAATTGTACACTAGACTGCAGAAAAAGCCTCGTGTGTGCTGCGTGTCTTTGCGTCTGTATTGTTTGGGGACAGTGTGGCTTCAATGTGCAGATTGCTCCGCAGACACCTGCATTCCAAGCAAAAAGAAAACTGGACAAATAAGGGGGGGTCCTTGTAGTTCTGCATGCATCCTCTGCTCGTAAGCACCGTAGGGTTCTTAACAAAGCCGTACCTGAATGCTGTAGTAGAGAACGAAAATCTTATCCAGTGATGACAGGGCCCTCAGAAGACGAGAGCTGTGTTGTTATGAGTGGAGTTCATTTCATAGTGTTCTTATATAAGGAAGGGCTGGGGTTTAGCTCAGTTGGTAGAGCACTGCCCTGTAGTCTCTGAGGTCCCGAGTTCAATTCCCAGCACCGCAAAAATGGGAGAAGGACCTGGCAATCCACTCCCAATGCAATCCCGAAACAGTCAGCCATTGAGGGTCGCTAGGAGTCGGATACCGACTCGACGGCACCTAACAACAACATATAAGGAAATTGAGTATTTCTTTATCTAAAAGGCTAATATATCTTAAATAATTACTATTTTTCAGATAATCCTATTAGAAATAATATTAAACGAATATTAACAGTTTAGGGTGGTAGTTCACAATAATACCCTCCATTTGTCCAGCATTTCACTGTATAAAAGGCCACAAAATACATAGGCTGTACTTCTCATTTGTTCGTTCCATCAACCTGTGAGAGGTTGAGAGCTAGGGAGAGTGAGTATGTGTCCTATTCCATTTTACAGAGGAAAAGATCAAAGACCTGAAAGGGTGTGGGTGCAAGACCCAGCGAGCGATTAAGTTGCAGAGGGGGGCTTACTACAAACACTATATTCTGACTGCTGGACTGGTACACTTTATAGTCTTGCCTCCTACTGTCATGAATTAAAGCAGACTCCAGGGCCATTCAGACTCTGATGGGCCTTACGTTGAATTAGCTGTCTTGTTTGTACATTCTTGATGGAGACCATTAAAAACCAAAAGCGGAAAAGAGATTCTGGCTGGGTACTAGATTCTAGCTGGGTACTGTGGGGCACACCTGTGTTCCCAGCTGCTGAGTGGGATCACAGGCACAGGGCCAGAGGCAGCCTGTGCCACTTAGTGAGACCCTGTCTCAGCAAAGTAAGAAAGGGGCCGGGGGTGCCCCTCAGTGGTAGAGTGCTTGGTGGGGCCTTTCAAATTGACTATTTATAGAGGCTTGTCTTTAGAATAATCTGGTTAATTTTGAATGAGATAAAGATAGATGATTTGAAGGTAAATTTCTGAAGAAGAAACTGCTATAAACAAATAAAATTATTTTTCCTTACTAGGGGGTTGAACCTAGGACATGCGAAGCAAGTTCTCTACCACTGAGCTGCCCCCTAGCCTCTTTCTTATTTTGAGACAGTCTTGCTAAATTGTGCACTGCGTCTGGCCTCGAATGTGGAATGCTTCTGCCTCAGCCTCCCAGGTTGCTAGGATTATAGGCGTGTGCCATGGTGCCTGGCTTACAAAAAACTTTTGAGTCGGGCGTGGTGGCGCATGCCTGTAATCCCAGCGGCTCAGGAGGTGGAGGCAGGTGGATCGCAAGTTCGAGGCCAGAGGCAGTCTGCATAACTTAGCAAGACCCTGTCTCAGAAAGTAAAAAAAATGGGCTAGGGGTGCAGCTCACTGGTCCAGCACTTGCGCGAGGCCCTGGGTTCAACCCCCAGTACTGAGAAAAAAAAAAAAACCCAAAACCAAAACAAAAAAACCTTTTGAGCTTCTGCAGTAGTGCTTTTCCTATAAAGCTATTTACTTATGAATTTACTTACGTAGAGGAAGGATTGGCTTTGGCCCACGGTTTCAGTCAGCTCCCTCCATTGTTGTTAGGCCTGAGGCTTGGCAGAAAATCCTGGCAGTGTGAGCAGGTGCCATGGCAGCCCGGAAGCAGGGAAAGAGAATGCCTGCATCCTTGGATCTCTGTTTTCCCTGCTTGGATTCCAGGAGGCCTGCCCCCGGCCTATAGGATGCTGTGTTCAGGACTGGTTTTCCCCCCTGAGTTAATCCTCTCTGGAAATGCCTTCACACACACCCAGGGGTGTGCTTTACTCATCTCCGGGATGCTTCTCAATCCCATCATGGTAACGGTCAAGGTTAACCATCACAAGTCCCCTCCTTGCGCGCAAACATATCTCCTTAAACCGTAACATTCTACCGCATGATGCAAAATGCATTCTGTCCCTCTCTAAGGGTTGCCATAGCCTATTTCTTTCTTTCTTTTCTTTTTTTTTTCCCAATAATGGGGAGTTGAACCTTGGGCCTCACTCATGGTTCTTGCGAGTGCTCAACCACGGAGCTTGTACTGCCAGCCCATTTTGTACTTTGCATTTTGAGATAAGGTCTCCCTAAGCTCACAGGCCTACCTCTGGCCTCCACCTTGTGATGCTCCTGCCTCTGTGTCACTGGGACTAAAGAGCCACCGTGGCCCCCACTGGCCCCCACAGTCTTAACAGTTCCAATAAATTCATCGTTTTCTCTAAGACTCAAGGCAGACGCTTAGCCGTAATCCTCAGTAAAAACAAAAGCAGAATTACATACTTTCATGACACAATGGCACAGAGTAAGCATTCCCATTCCAACAATGTGCAATTTCTGCGAGGCCCAGAAAGGAGGACTGGGACAGAGCAAAACCCAAACCAGGAGGGCAGACGTTAAATCTTGGAGGTGCTTGTCCAGCATGTGGGGCACGTGGTGTCATGATGTGAGCTCCGGGGTGGGTGGGTACCCCTGCCCTTACAGCCTTGCTGTTTGCCTGCCACGTGGCTGCTCTCCCGGACTGGCTCTGCTGGGTGCCTATGGCTTTCCTTGGCAGATGTTCCACGTTCCTGGCATCTCCGACATCCTGGGGTCTTCTCTGTGATTTAGGCTTCCCCCTCACAGCTTCATGCATCCCTCTCTCAGGGTTCCCTGCAGAGATTCCATCCTGGCTACCCATTGCCTCCCGGGCTTTCCTTGGAAATCTCAGGGGAAGCCTCCCTGATCGTGTAGCTCTTGGCTTCTCGTTTCCTGTAAAACCAGCATCATGTGGACGAGGTCAGGGTCCACCGCCAGCTTCAGTAGTAACCGTCTCTCCTTGGACCACGGCTGTGGTGGCCTCTCAGTGCTCAGGCGGCCAAGCTTGGTGAGACACATCCCGAGGCAGTCCTGTGGGAACAGGTTACCCAGCAGCACTCTCTTCTCAAGGGAATGACTTAAATGAGTTCGCACTTTACTCTCTTTGGCTTTAGTGGGGTTGGGCTGATTCCTGAGATGCCCTCAAGGCTTTTTTCCTATTATGCAAAGCAAAATACTTGGCCCTTTCCTTTTTCTCTTTTTTTCTCTTTTTCTTTTTTCCTAATACTGGGGGTTGAACCTAGGACCTTGTGCATGCTATAAAACTACTCTACCTCCGGCCCCCACGTTGTTTTTACTATTAGTATTGAAACAAGTTCTCGCTAAGTTGCACAGGCTGCCTGTGGCCTTCAACCTGCAATCCTCTTGCGTCAGCCTTCTGAGGTATTAGGAGCTTGCATCACTGCGCCTAGCTTGGCTTCCTGTTGTTGTTGTTGTTGTTGTTGTTGTTAGGTGCCACAGAGCAAAACAGCCCCCACATTGTGCCACGGCTGGCACTGTGTCAGTGCTCCTCTGCTGTTCATAGGGTTTTCGCTGGCTGATTGTTTCAGGAGTGGGTTGCCGGGGATTTCTTCAGCAACCACACTTTCTTTGGCCCCAGGTTTATCTTGCTTCTTTTCTATTGAGACTGCACATGTTTCAGATCTTTCAGCTGTGCTTTTTGCTCCCAGTTTTCACCATAAACTTGGCCAAAAGAAGCTGGCAATCACAGTGCCCCAGCCCTAATGCCAGGCTGCCTTGAAATTTCCTCCACCAGATGAATTAGTTGGTCACTTTTAAATTCAGCCTTCTGCAAAGTCTCAGCACAAGGATAAAATGAAGACAAGTTCTTTGCCACAGTGTAACATAAATGGCCTCTAGTTCAAGACTCCATGGAGTCCTTGTTCCCATCTGAAACCTCATTAGCACACTTTTCTGTTGGCATTCTGGTCATCTGAGCTCCTGCTACACTCACCTGTTCAGCTCTGCTTACAGCATTCTAGGCTTTCTCTGGCCTGCTTCTTCAAACTTTCCCACATTCCCCTTGCCGGCCACTTCCAAAGGCTTAAGAGCCCCTTGGTCAGGCTTAGTTCCAGAAACTTCTGCGGTTAGATCCTTTTCTGTTAGTTAGATCTTCCATCGCTATGACTAAGATACCTGAGAGAAACAATTTAAAGGAAGATGGCTTGTTTTGGTTCGTGGTTTCCCAAGCGTCCATCCAAGGTTGGTGGCTCTGTCGCTTTTAGGCTTGAGGTGGAGTATCATAGTCACGGGAACATGTGCCTCAAGGCAGCTGGAAAGCACAGAGAGAGTGCCTGTGTTCTCTTCAGACATTTCTTCCATAATTTCATTAAATTGAAGTTGACTTTTTTACTAAATGCATTTCACATCTGGAATGAGTGTCATGATGAGTAGACTGAAGTCCGGGTGTTCTCCAGGTTTGTTCTCAAACTTGCCAGTTAGGTGGATGAGCGTGGGCTTTGCCTGTGCTCGTCAGGCACTCCTTTCCCCCAGATGCCTTGACCACTAGAGGTAAGTTTCGCTATGATGGATCATACATGAAAGCAGCTTGAACCTGGGAGTCTGCTCCTTCCAGCTGAGACCTAGAAGTAAGGCGTCTCTGATGTGGTCAGGCGCTCCTCTGCGTCAGTCTTGCCACATGAGGTGAGGAAGCTTAGTGCCTGGACTTCTTACCTGGATCATCTGCTAACAGACCGAGCTTTAAAGCCAAGAGGATGGAAACACTGCAGCTGTAAGAACAACTCTACCTGGCATCATGGCATAGGAGGAAGTGAGCCATCGGGGGCGGGGGTTGGTGCTTCTGTCTCAGAACGCCAGTGAACAGGGACTGCATTGGTGGATGGTGTGTAGTGTGAAGCGTCCAGCCTTCCCTTTCTTTTTCTTTCGTTTCCTTGGTCCTCTGCCATATTTACTGTATAGATGATAACCACTAGTGACTCTGTGGTCATGACCCATTATTTTGAAATTATATGCAATCAGCCCTTGAACAAGTGACAGGAAGAATTCTGTTAGCAGTAATAATACAAGTGGAAGTTTCATCCAGGTCTGGTGAGAGCATGGGGATTCAGTGTGCTTTGCTTTATTTTGCATTTGTATGCTAATTTTTTGTGGCTTACTTCTTGAATGCTTTCATCTACAGAAATGAAAAATCTCTCACTGACAATAGAGTATACTGTGGTTGGGTTGAGATCCTGTTTTAGAGTAAACATAATAAAAATGAAACTATTTCTGTATCAACTTTTTAAAGCCCAGTCACATCATAAAAATCTTAAGGACTTTATGCCAGACGCGGTCACACACATCTATAATCCCAGCAACTCAGGAGGCTGAGGCAGGAGGATCGTAAGTTTGAGGCCAGAGGCAGCCTGTGTAACTTAGGAAGACTATCTCAAAATAAAAAACATAAGAGGGCCGTGAGGGCAGCTCAGTGGCAGAGTAATTGTAAAGTATGTGTAAGCCCTAAGTTCAACCCCCCAGTACCGCCAAAAAAATAAAATTTTTAAAGGATTTTGTGTTTTAAATAATGAGGAAAAAAAGCATATATTGAGTCAATAGTAAAAGTGATATTTTGAGGAGTGTGTAGTGAAGACAGTTGTGCAGGTCTTGGCAGCAGCGTTCTTCTGACACCCCTTTTTCTCTGAGTCTGATGTATATTGTTGGATTCGCTTTCCTAAAATACCATTTAGAACCTCTGCATGTGTGTTCATGAGGCATACTGGTCTATAGTTTTCTTGTAGTATCTTTGGTTTTGGTATCGGTATAATCCGGGCCTCAGAATGTGACTTGAGGAGTGTTCCCTCTTTAATTTTTTAGGAGAGTGTATATAAAATTGGCATTATGTTCCCCTTAAATATTTGGTAGAATTCATCTTTGAAGTCATCTGCGCCTGGAGGTTTCTTGTGAGATTTAAACTGTAAGTGCAGTTCCTCTTGTGCACAAGGGCGATTCTTTTGGTGTCTTCTTCATTTTTGTTTTGTTTTTTTCAATACTGGGAGTTGAACCCAGGACCTTGCACACGGTAGGCAAGTGTGCTACCCCTGAGGTGCACCTCCAACCCCTTTTATATTTTTATTTTGAGACAGTCTCCCTAATTTGCACAGGCTGCCTCTGGCCTCAAACTCACGGTCCTTCTGCCTCAGCTTCCTGAGTTGCTGGCATAACAGGCATGTACCTGGTTTTCTTCTCTTCTCTTCTCCTCTCCTTTCCTCTCCTTTCCTTTCCTTTCCTTTCCTTTCCTTTCCTTTCCTTTCCTTTCCTTTCCCTTCTCTCCCTTCTCCCTTCTCCCTTCCCCTTGCCCTTCTCCTTTTCCCTTCCCTTCTCTTCCCTTTTTCTTTTTTGGGGGTTGAGGTTTTGCTACATTTGCAGGCTGCCCTTGGCGTCAAATTTGTGATCCTCCTGCCTCTGCGTCCCAAGTCCCTGGGATTATGCCACCATACCTGATGCATTCATTTTCTTGTTGAATGAGCTTTGATAGTTTATGTCCTCCAAGGAATTTGTCCATTTCACCTGACTTACTGATTTACTGGTATTACATCCTCCACCACTACCTCGAGATTGAACTCCAGGCCTTGCACATAGTAGGCACACACAATGCCACTGCACTATCTGCTCAGCCCTCCTGGTCTCCTGGTGTGAGGTTTTCCTAATATCTCCTTATTATGCTTTTCATATCAGCAGAACTTGAAGTGACTTCATCTCTCCCATTCCTGGTATAGGTAACTTAGGTCTTCTCTCTTTCCTGATCAGTCTGGCTAGAGGTTTGTGCATTTTGTTACCTAAAAGGACCAGGTTTTAGCTTCATTGGGTTCTTTGCTTTCCATTTCATTGCTCTCTGCTCTGATCTTTTATTTCCTTTTCTGCTGAAAGCTCCATTTGCTCTTCTTTTTCTCGTTTCTTAGGATGAAAACGTATACTTGATTTGAGACTTTTTCTAATATAGGCACCTAATGTTATAAATTCCTCCCTATGTAAATACTGTTTTTGTGGCATTCCATAAACATTAACATGTTGTGCTTTCATTTTCCTCCAGCTCAAAATACTTTCTGAATTCTCTTTTATCCTGTTGGTTATTTAGAAATATATTTTTCATTTCTCAAATGTTTGGGAAAATTTCCAGACACCTTTGTCAATAATTTGTGACATAATTTCAAGTGGTTAGATAATATGCTTATATGAGGAATCCCTTAAAATTCATTTCAAGGTTCTCTGTGATTGAGAATACAGTCTCCTAGATGATAGACAGTGTTCTTTTATGTAAGGAGTGTTGAGATCTCCTGGTGTAATTATGCATTTATCTTTTTTCTCCTTACAGTTCTATCAGTTTTTGCTTTATGTATTTTGAACTATGCTATTAAGTATATACTGTACAGGATTATTAAGTCCTTTTGATGAGTCAATTCCTTTGTCTTTAGAATTGCCCTTTGTCTCTGCTAATAATCTTTGTGCTGTAATCTATTTTGTCAAATAATAATTTAAATATTCCAATTTTTTGCTGGTGTTAGCATGGTATATATTTTTCCGTCCTTTTACTTTTAACCTATTTGTGTGTTTATATTTAAAATTGTTGTTGTTGTTAGGTGCTGTCGAGTCGGTATCTGACTCATAGGGTTTTCAGTGGCTGTTTTGGGATTGCCTTGGGAGTGGATTACCAGGTCCTTCTCCCATGGTTGCGGTGCTGGGAATCAAACTCGGGACCTCAGAGACTGCGTGCAGTGCTCTACCAACTGAGCTAAATCCCAGCCCCACATTTAAAGTAGCCACATATAATTGGATCTTGCTATTTTAAAGTCTACTCTGACCATCTGTGCCTTTTAATTGATGCATTTGAATCATTTACATATGTTATGATTATTAATGGCTATCTTACCAAAGTCTGTCTTTAAGTGATATACCATTTCCTGAACTATATAAAAATATTACCTCTATTATTATATCTTTCCACTCCTGGTCTTTATGTTACTGTTGTCATACAGTTTGCTTATACATATGTTACAAGTGCCATATTCTGTTGTTACTATTTTCGTTTAAACAGGCAATTATCTTTTTTAATTATTTTAAAAGTTTTTTTTATTAGTAATCTTTAATGTACAACTTAGTGGGTCTCATTATGACATTTCCATGCATGCACTTCATTGTACATTGTTCATGTTAACTTCCCCCTTACCCTCTCATGACCCTCCTCCCACTTCTCCTTCCTCCCCACCAGTGGTCTCCTTTCTCCTTGGATGTCTTTTTTGTGAGTATATCTATCTATCTATGTACATCTCAATTTTGCTATAAGGGCAAGATACGTGGTATATATTTTTTCTCCCATTACCCTTTCTTCTCGTCTCCTCTCCGTTTAGTCCATTAACATCCCCTACTTAAATCCTGTCTGCTTTCATGATCTATATGTTTTAATAATGAATGTATATTGAAGTCTGACATCCACATATGAGAGAAAATGTCATGTTCATCTTCCTGGGTCTGGCTTAATTCTCTTAAAGTGATGATCTCTAGTTCCATCTGTTTTCCAAAGAATGCCATAATTTTCTCCTTCTTTATGGCTGAATAGAACTCCATGGTGTATATATACCACAATTTCCTTATCCATTCATCTGTTGATGGACACCTAGGTTGATTCCATATCTTGGCTGTTGTGAATAACGCCGCAGTAAACATGGATGAGCAGGTGTCTCTATGGTACATTGACTTATATTCCTTTTGGATAGATACCCAGGAGTGGGATAGCCGGGTCCTATGGTAGTTCTAGTTTTAGGTTTTTGAGGTCCGTCATAGTGGCTTCACTAACCTGCATTCCCACCAGCAGTGCATCCTCACCAGCACACGTTGGTTTTCTTTGTTGCTGTTGGTTACTATTTTTGTTAAAACAGTCAGTTATCTTTTAAAGGTATTTAAATCATAAGACAACTGAAGTTACCATTTCTGGCTGTGTTTGTTCCTTTGAGGTAGTCCACGCTTTGTCCTGGAATCATGTTGTTTCTGCCTGAAGGCCTTCTTTCATATTTCCTGTTGGGCAGGTTTGCTGGTGATAAATCCCTTCAGTTTTTACATGTTTGAAAAAGTCTCTTTTTCACCTTGGCTTTGAAAGATACTTTTAATGAGGATAGAATTCTAGGTTGACAGGTTTTCTTTCTTTTAGTATTTTAAAGTTTTTGTTTCATTATCTTCTCACTTGCATTGTTTCCAATAAGAAGTCTGATGTCATCTTTGTTATACTTAATATTTCTTTTTTACCCCAGCTATTTAAGAATTTTCTCCCCATCACAAGTTTGAATAATTTTCTTATGGTGTGTCATTTTCTTCACATTTCTTGCTTGGAGTTCATTGAGCTTGTTGGATCTGCAAGTTTTAATTTCCATCAATTTTGGAAATTTTTTGAGCATCTTTCAAATATTTGTCTCCTTTTCTCCTTTCAGAAATCAATTATATGTAAATTGGGGCTCCTTAAAGCTGTCACATAGTTCACTGCTCTTCTGTTCATTAAAAAGAATCTTTTTCTCTTTTATTTTGTATAGTTTCTTTTGCAACTTAAAGTTCAATGATCTTTTCTAAAATGGCTAATTTGCCATTAGCTTCACTTATCTGTATTTTTCTCATGGACACTGTAATTTTCATCTCTGTTGTTGTTGTTAGGTGCCATCGAGTCGGTATCCGACTCATAGCGACCCTCTGTACAACAGGGGAAACACTATTGTCAGTGCTTCTCTGCTGTTCATAGGGTTTTCAGTGGCAGATTGATTTTTGGGAGGGGGTTGTCAGGTCCTTCTCCCATTTCATCTCTAGATGTTTGATTTTATATCTTTTACATTCCATCCACTAAACTTTTTGAACATGTGGCATACAGTTACAGTAATTGTTGTTGAGGTTTTTATTTGTTTTGCTTTGAGATAAGATCTTGCTCTGTAGCCCAGGCTGGCCATGAACTCATAAGCCTGCTGCTTCAGCCTCCCTAGTGTGGGGATTATGAGTGTGTATAACCATGCATGGTATACAAAACTGTTTTATAATCCCCTCATCAACTCATTTGGGGTCAATTCTTAGCCATTTAAGTGAATTTATTTTTTCCTCCTTATTTCCACTCCCTGCTAACTTTTTTTTTTTTTTTTTTATGGTATTGGGGGTTGAACCCAGGGCCTTGCGCCTGCATGCTCTGCAAGTGCTGGACCACTGAGCTGCACCTCAGCCCATTTTTTTTTTTTACTTTTTGAGACAGGGTCTCGCCAAATTACGCAGACTGCCTCTGGTCTCGAACCTGCGATCCTCCTGCCTCCGCCTCCCGAGCCGCTGGGATTACAGGCATGCGCCACCACGCCCGGCTTCTTTGTTGTTGTTGTTAGGTGCCTTAGCGACCCTCTTAGGGTTTTCAATGGCTGACTGTTTCGGGATTGCCTTGGGAGTGGATTGCCAGGTCCTTCTCCCATTTTTGCAGTGCTGGGAATTGAACTCGGGACCTCAGAGACTGCAGCGCAGCCCTCTACCAACTGAGCCAAATCCCAGCCTGGGGATTCCTGCTAACTTTTGAATGGATGCTAGATGTAAATTTCATGTTCTCGGGTGCTGGATATTTTTGTGTTCCTATAAATATCCTTGCAGTCTCTGAGGTCCCGAGTTCGATTCCTAGCACTGCAAAAATGGGAGAAGGACATGGCAACCCACTCCCAAGGCAATCCCGAAACAATCTGCCATTGAAAACCCTATGAGGGCCGCTATGAGACGGATACCAACTCGACAGCACCTAACAACAACAATAACAGCATACATATCCTTGAGCTTTGTTCTGGGTCCACAGTGAAATTAGTTGGAAAGAGTTTGGTTCTTTAGGGTCTTTCAAGATTTGTTAGACAAGATCAGAGTGGTGGTTAGTTTAAGGGTAATTATTCCCCCCTACAAAGAGCAGACCTCTCTTGAGTCCTCTCCCCAGTCCTGCTGAATTGTGAGTTTTCTGGCCTCGTTGGTGGCTCTGTCCACCTGCTAAGCATCAGCTAGTTTTGTCCTATTCTTGCTGATGGTCCTTCCTTTGCTCTGGTTACTTCCTTACATGTACCTTCCCATTAATACTCTGCTGAATACTTGAGAGCAATCTTTTGCAAGTCTGTAATGTTTTCTCTCTATGCAGGCCTCTCTCAGGCTTCTCCTTGTGAACCCAGAGGCCAGTGTTCCCTCCCTGGTTTCCTCAGCAAGTCCCCTCACGATGCTGGTTGATCTTCACTGATGATAACTTACGAGTTCGCTTCATGTGGCATCTCCAGAATTGAATATATTCGTTGGGGATCCGTCTGGCATCCTCAGATGCAGACATTTATGGGAAATATTTCAGGAGTCCGCTGGAACTTTTCAGCTGGTGAAAGTTACAGAAAAATCTTTGCTTTAATTACTTTTCATAATGTAGGAAAGATGTAGAGAGGGTTTTTTGGAAAGATGTAGAGAGGGTTTTTTTTTTGTTTTTTTTTTTTTTCTCTCTCCTGAGGGTTGAACCCAGGGCCTTGCGCCTGCATGCCCTGCAAGTGCCTGACCACTGAGCTGCACCCTGAGCCTGTTTTTTTACTTTCTGAGACAGGGTTTCGCTAAGTTTCCCAAACTGCCTCTGGTCTCGAACTTGTGATCCTCCTGCCTCCGCATCCCCAGCCGCTGGGATTACAGGCATGCACCACCTTGCCCAGCTCTAGAGAGTATTTTTGAAAGTAGCTAAATACTCCTTAATGACACTTCCATGATTTATTGCTATTGTGAATTTAAAATTGTTTTTTGTATATTCAATGTATCCAATATTTACTATGAAGTGTGAGAAACTTTGGTCTTAAAGAATGTTTACCTTTCTGATTTGATGCTTTTACTAACAGTGAATATTAGTATTTCTCTCAAAGTCATTTTTGATAGTCGTATTGTCTGCTAAAATTCATGCAAAAGCTGAGTTGATATGCTCACTAGTTTCATTGTCTGGTGGTATATATTAATCAGAATTCTAACATAAAAATATTATAATTTAGCAGACTTATTACACTAGTTTGACCTATTGAAAGTATATTAAAGGGGAATGCTGTTAAATTAAGTAAGTCATCTATCACAGATAATCAGAACCTCAACCTCAGTATATAAGAAGAAAAGTCACAGTAGGTATAACAGCATAGCCTGGCATGGCTATAAAAAAATTATACTTGCTGAGCATGGTGGCGCACACCTATAATCATAATCCCACTGACTTGGAAGGCAGAGGCAGGGGGATTGCAAGTTCAAGGCCAGAGACAGCCTGTGTAACTTAGCAAGACCCTATGTCAAAATAAAAAGTAAAAAATGGCCTAGAGGTGCAGGTCAATGGTAGAGCACTTTCAGAAAAACATGTGTGAGGCCCTGGATTTGCCCCCCTAATACTGCAAAAAATAAATAAAATTTATGCGTCACCTTAATTTTTATGACATAAGTGATTACCAGTCATAAGGTTTTTAGCCATACAAAATGATTGTGCAAAAGTTCAATTTAAAGGACTAATTTTTAAGCCAGTGTTTCAATGAAATTGACATTCAACTGCTTATATATATTATAATTAAATCTGAACTAGTAATTTGTTAGTAAATTCTCTGTGTTACAGATAAACAAAATTTTACTAGTCCAGTCTCTTGAGATAGCAAAATAAACAGCATGATTAAGCAGAATCAGAGCATCAACTTCTCAATTTTATTTTACATGATGCTAAGCCTTTAAAAGTTTACAGCGTCAGTTTAAAATGTCAAAGATTCTAGGAGAAAAAAAGTGTCCTATGATACCAGAGATACTTTAATGAAGAGGAGCAGATTGTTTTAATTTTTTCAAAAGATTAATAATTTATATCTGTGTATAATACATACCTTTCTTTTGCTCTTGTTTTTTGTAGGTTCTGCCGGCGACTTACATTTGGCCTCAATGTGAACTGAAAGTAGAAAATCCACCTACATGTGTGTTGCTATCAGGATGTTGATTGATTGGTCATGCCTGAAGAGGGAAATTCTGTTCTGAAGAGCTGACTGCAACACAGATAAATGCTTATCCTAGATGTCAAGCACCTCTCCTCTCTGCTGGAGTGAAAATCCCCTCCAGATACCAACAGAATATCCACTGCAAAAAATGCTTTGCGTTTTAAGGATGTCAGCAACCTAAATTCATGCACCCTGTCTGTACCGTTGTTGTGGATGGTTTGCCATCTGAAAGCTCCTCAAGTTTTTATCCAGGCCCTGTGTCTGTTTCTGACATGTCTCTGCTTCATGCTTTGGGCCCAGTGCAGACCTGGCTGGGACAAGAGCTAGAGAAATGTGGCATCGATGCCATGATTTATACTCGATATGTCCTCAGTCTTCTGCTGCATGACAGCTATGACTACGACCTACAGGAACAGGTAGATCTATGTTTTAAGTGTTTGGTGAGAACTGATGATCGTGTGTGTGTGTGTGTGTGTGTGTGTGTGTGTGTGTGTGTGTGTGTGTGTTTTGGACAGAGTCTCACTATTTAGGCCGAGTTGGCTTGGGCCCTATGTAGCTCAGGCTGGCCTCAAACTTGTGATCCCCTCAACTTCTCTGTTGCTGGGATCACAGGTTTGCCCCCCCACCCTCAGCTGTTGGATGGGCACATTCTCAGAAGAGCACTTCCGTATTCCAGAATAGGGCTCTCAATGCGTGGTGTGCAGACTTTACACCTGCCATGGACAAGATGATGATTATATTACAGTGTTCAGTGATTTACTTAATACACTTTATGTCACTTACCTTCTGGCACATACTTGGGATCTTGTGTGGACTGGTAATAGGTTGATGACTTGGTACTTCTGAGGGACACTGCCCTAGAGCTTTGACTCCTACTATTCAGGAAAGTCTCTCTTTTCTTTTCTTTTCTTTTCTTTTTTCTTCTTTCTTTCCTTCCTTCCTTCCTTCCTTCCTTCCTTCCTTCCTTCCTTCCTTCTTTCCTTCTTTCTTTCTTTCTTTCACCATACTTGGGGGTTGAACCCAGAGCCTTGCACATACATTGCAAGTGCTCTACCACTGAACTGCATACCCAGCCCATTTTTTATTTTTTATCTTCGGACAGGGTCTCGCTAAATTATGCAGGCTGCTCTGGCCTTAAACCCACGATCCTTTTGTCTCTGCCTCCCAAGTTACTGGGATGACAGGTATGAGCCACCGTGCTCCTCTCAGGAAAGACTTTCATTACAGCTAGATATTTTATCACATGTCTGTTACACTTCTTACCGTTCTAAAGTTTAATATTGTATTTTTTATCTGCGAGGATAATGTTAAACTGCTTTTTAATCATAGTGTATATGACAAATCAGGAGACTTAAAGTTCCATAAATTTGGCTCATAACTTTGCCAGAACTGACTGTGTATCACCTTGTAAGACTATCATTACGTTTTTGATGCCGGTGCTCAATTTAAAGTAAGAGACCAACCAAATCTTGGTTCTTAAAAACCTCAACCCCAGTCTTGTTCTCCAAGATAAGCTACTAAAAGTAAGGCCTGCCAAAGGGAAGCAGTCTTTAAGAGTGGATGAAGGGGCCCTGGGTGACTTCTGTGTACAAATTTCACATAAAATCTCTTCATCTTTATAGATCCTTCTTGGAAAGGGAGTATTTTGTGGGCAGTTTTTGTTGTTGTTTTTAAACCACTGTTACACTGAACACAGTAACAGACTTTCATTGACAGAAAAAAACTGGCTTTGCCCTCCTGAACCATAAAAAAGCCTTACAGTCCTATTAATAATACAAACTGAGTATTTCACCCAGACGCTTTTTTTGTGGTACTGGGGGTTGAACCCAGGGCCTCGCACTTGTATGCTCTGCACGTGCTGGACCACTGAACTGCACCCCAGCCCATTTTTTCACTTTTTGAGACAGGGTCTCCTAAGTTACGCAGACTGCCGCTGGTCTCGAACTTGCGATCCTCCTCCCTCCGCCTCCCGAGCTGCTGGGATTACAGGCATGCGCCACCATCACTGAGACTCTTAACAACGGTTTTCATGCGTAACTGGCACAGAGTGCATTTTCTCGTGGCTAGTGTTTTCATCACTTCTGGGTGGGCACCTCTGCATTTTTGTTGCTTCCTGGTTGCTTACTGCCCTGGCTTGTGGGAATTAAGTCAGGTAAAGTTGTAAAGGGATTGACAGTCAGCAGATGTTTTTTTGGGGGGTCAGTTGGTTACTGTTTCCATACCAAAGCTTTATTATTTGCTACCATCTTTCTAGTGGATGTAAAAATAGATTTCTTCAGGGACAAGTAAGATGTTATTTCTACAAACATGGAAAAATTCATTTGAAGAAAGGATGAAGATATTTCTCAAACTCCAAAAATCCTATGCTGTAGTTGTACTCAGAGGGAATGAGTAGCCGGATCATGAAGGGAGCATCCCAGCATGCCAGACGTGGTGCTGGCCACGTCATGTAAAGGGGTTGCCTGTTCCTTCTTCAAGCCAAGCAGTTTCCCTTGTTGTTACCTGTGTGAGGTGTAAATCAGAGTGGCTGGGGTAGCTGCTGGAGGCCGCTTGGTGAGTGATGAGTCAGCATGTCAACCTCGGTCTGTTGGAGCTAATTTATTTATTTATTTTTTGCCGTAATTGGGGTTGAACCCAGGGCCTCGCGCCTGCATGCTCTGCAAGTGCTGGACCACTGAGCTGCACCCCCAGTCCATTTTTTTACTTTTTGAGACAGGGTCTCACTAAGTTATGCAGACTGCCTGTGGTCTCGAACTTGGCGATCCTCCTGCCTCCGCCTCCCGAGCTGCTGGGATTACAGGCGTGCGCCACCACGCCCGGCCTAGAGCCAATTTTTATACCACATAATTTTGGTTTTGCTTGTTTTCATATGTCACAAATAATCATCAAATAAGTAACACAGACTCTAAGGAAAGCAGGTGGCAGTGGGTCACTGTTTCTTATGTATCTCTGGCAGTTGTAGAGGTGGGGAGTTCATTTGTCTTCCCATTGACAGATGGCTTAGAAGTCAGCTTCCTCTGGTGTGAACGTGAGTAAGTGACTTGGAGCATTAGGCCCAGATCCTGTAAATCTCACAGTAAGTTTGTGTTACCTTAGTTCAGAACATTTTATGGCAGTCTTTAAAATGGCTAGAAGGGACGCATAGTAAAATTATAACTTACAGGGGGGCATGAACTTTCCTCGCCTCAGGAGCATACTAGATTGTTAGTCAACAGCAAGCTTCTCCTCTTGCTCGTCACTGGCGGGAAGAAATGTTTGAGGAAGATGGTTCTCTTCCAGCATGTCATTCTTATAATCCTAAGCATTCTTAGTCTTTCTTTATCGATAATTAAATTAAAATTACCATCCCACAGATTACTGTTCCCAGCATCATGATTTGTTTATAACTCTTACCAGGTCAGTTTGGCTTACAAAGAAGTAATGGTGAAAACAAATATAGGTACGTCATGTGCTCTGTGCCAGCCAGTACTGCAGGCACTTGTTTTCCATTCACAGTAACTCAGTCCTCACGGCTAGGTGGAGATAGTTACGTACAGTGGCTAAGTAACTTGTTGATGGTCCCATAGATAGTAAACTTTGGAGTATTTACTGGTTTAAAAAACTTTAAATGTCCAAGGGTTATGACTTTCTTGCATTGCAACCTAATCCAGGGCCTCGGATGCCTAGTCCTGCTTTAAGCTTGCCTTCTCTTCTCTTCTCTTTTCTTTTTCTTTTCCTTTTCTCTTTTTTGTGGTACTGGGGATTGAACCCAGTACCACATGCCTCACGCTTGCATGCTTTGCAAATGCTGTACCACTGTACTGCACCCCCAGACCCCCCCTTTTTTTTTTTTTTTTTTAACTTTTTGAGTTAGGGTCTCGCTAAATTATACAGACTGTCTCTGGTCTTGAACTTGCAATCCTCCTGCCTCTGCCTGCTGTGCCGCTGGGATTACAGGTGTGCGCCACCATGCCTGGCTCCGCCTTTATTTTCAAGCTTCACTCCTACCCTCCCTCCGAGCTCCAACTCGTACTTTCGTCTGTGTGCATCCACGGAACAAGCAGGCGTCTTGTCCTGGTAGTTCAGCATCGTGATGGGCCTGTCCCTGATTTGGCCACTGTAGTGAGGAGGCTTGGCTGGTGGGGGCTACATGCACCTGGAACCACAGGGCCCAGGAATTGGAGATGATGGTTCCCCAGAGGCAATCTGGAGTGGTTAGTGTTGGACTATCAGAATAGGGCCTGCTCTGCATCCCTTTGTGCAAGTTAGTGCTTTCTTTTTATGGTGTATTACGGCTTCCTGAATTTTAGTAAACATTCTCTGTTCATACCACGTTCTGAGATTTGGTCTTCAAAAGGCAGTTTGCTGATGTTATTCGTTGCCTTTGTTCCCCTCTCCTCCTCTAGGAATCAAACCTTTACAGAGCTTCTCCCAGATTGTCCTTTCTCGTGTCATAGCTTTGGCTATTGATGGGTCCTGTTAGTGGTGGTGGTTGTTTGGCAAGGGAGGGGCTTAGGTGGGTTGTGGACAGGGTCTCATGAGGTAGCCCAGGCTGGCCTTGAACTTGCCTCCTGCCTTCACCTCCCAATCACTAGGATTACAAGTGTGCACCACCACACCTGGCTTTGTGTTTTTTTGTTTTGTTTTGTTTTGTTGTTGTTGTTGTTGTTTGTTTTTGCTTCTTAGGTCCCAGAACTTCATTCATTGTTCCAGATATGGAGCAACTATGAATGCTTTCCAACAATATGAGGGGCTTTTTCCTTAAACTTTTTATTAAGCATCCCTAAGTAAATGCATTCAGAAAAACATATAACTCAGTGAATTTCCACAAAGGTCGTGTCCATGTAACTAACCTAGGTAAAGAAGCAGAATGTTCCTAGTAACCTAGAAGTCCCCCTTGTGCTCCGCTCGGCTTCAGAACTCCCAGGACAGCAGCCCGTTTCCAGTGCCTTCCTTGCCCAGGAGGTGGCCACTCTGGCTTTTCCTCTATGGCTCCAAGAGGCTCCATCTCTGCTGCTTGTCCTGGGCCTGGATGGGCCCACGTCCCCAGGGGGAAGCAACCTCAGTGTCAGGGCTCCTTGCTGCAGCACCCTCCCCGGGATGCTCACTCTTGTCCAGGCAGGTGCCTGGCAGGTCTCTGACAGTCCAGAGCAGGAGTATCCTTCAGTCTGGTGGTGTCTTTATCTTGTTTTTCTAGTAAATCTGGACAGGGAGCTGCTCTGTGCCATCAGTTACTTTTGTGTGTGTGTGTGTATGGCACTAGGGATTGAACTCAGAGCCTCACATGCTAGGCAAGCCCTGTACCACCAAGCTCCATCTCCTGCCCTAGCCATCTGCTTTTTAAAGAGTGTATTTATTTGTTTGGGCTGGGATTTAGCTCAGTAGGTAGAGCGCTGCGCTGCAGTCTCTGAGGTCCCGAGTTCGATTCCCAGCACCACAAAAATGGAAGAAGGACCTGGCAATCCACTCCCAAGGCAATCCCAAAACAGTCAGCCATTGAAAACCCTATGACGGTCGCTATGAGTCGGATACTGACTCGATGGCACCTAACAACAACAACAATTTATTTGCTTACTATCTAAGTCTGTTTGTTTGCTGTCCGTGTTACACTCAATCTTTCTCCAGCTTGGCATATTTAATGTGGAAGGCTCTCACATTCTCACCCCTCTTACCTACTATTTTTGTGGTGCTGGGGAGCAGACCCAGAGCCTTGCACATGCTTCTTCTTGTTGTTGTTGTTGTTAGGTGCCGTCGAGTCGTATCCGACTCATAGCGACCCTCGTAGGGTTTTCATTGGCAGATTGTTTTCGGGATTGCCTTGGGAGTGGGTTGCCAGGCCCTTCTCCCATTTTTGCAGTGCCGGGAATCGAACTCGGGACCTCAGAGACTGCAGAGCGGCGCTCTACCAACTGAGCTAAATCCCAGCCCTTGCACATGCTAAGCAAGCACTTTATCACCAAGCTGCATCCCCAGCACTTACCCACTTTCCTGCATAATACATGTTGCTACCTGAAATTATATAATTACTTAGGATATAATTTTTTGTTTCTTTGTGTGTCTCCCTTGGTGGAATGTACAGTTTTTGAAATTGGGCGCCTTGTCTGCCATGTTTTCTGCTGTATTCCCACCCTTAAGATGTCTTGTTTCTGGGACATAGAAGATGCTTGGATGTTTTTTAAACAAACACTGACTTGTGTGTAGGAGGAAGTGTGGTGGGGTACAGGCCCTGTGCTGCACATGGGGCCTGCCCTTCAGTGAAGTTAAAGGGTTTGGGTTTTTTTTTAAATCCTTTAATTGAGTTTTGTCTTCCAGGTCTGAGTCCGTCATTGTAGAAATGTAGCTGAATTATTGCATTTTTTGTGTTTGCCCACAGGTTACGTAAGAATAATCCCGGTACTGATGGGTAGGTGATACTTCTCCTTTCTGTATTCGACAGAAGTTCTTAGCTCTTTCTGCCCTTGGTAACATACACTTGCTGTATATCTTAGTAGTTTGTTGTTTGGTGCTGTTGCGTTGTATCCGACTCATAGTGACCCTCATAGGGTTTTCAATGTCGGATTGTTTTTTTGGAATTGTCTTGGAGTGGATTGCCACATCCTTCTCCCATTTTTGCGGTGCTGAGGATAGAACCCTGGGCTTCAGAGAGTGCAGAGTAAGCACTCTACCAACTGAGCTAAGCCCCAGCCCCTCCTATTAGTTGAACACTTCACTATTTGGGCAAACTAGCGTCTGCTAATCTTTAACAACTAGAAGTACAACATTGGGCTCATTCTGGATTCCTCAGGTGTTTCACTGCATACAGATGGTCACTGACTTAACAGTTCAACTCAGTGGTTTTTTGACTCTCAAATGGTGCATAAGCAATACACATTCAATAGAAACCATACTTCAAGGATTAAATTTCAATCATTTCCTGGAATATATAAGGTTATTCAGGACTTATTCTAAAACTAGCTTTGCATTAGATAGTCTTGCCCAACTGTAGGCTAATGTAAGTGCTCTAGACACATTAAAAGCCCTATGAGTAGCAGAGAAGCACTGTCAAATATAGTCCTGGAAAATGAGCCCCCCAGGATGGATGACATTCATAAGATAACTGGGGAAGAGTTGCCTCTTCAAAGTAGAGTCAACCTTAATGGTGGGCATGGAGTAAAGCCCGTGGGCCCTCTATTTGCTGATGTGGCATGATTCAAAATGAGAAGACATATAGGTGCTACAACAGTAATCTCAAACATAAAAAGATGGTGTGATGGCACAGTGTTGGGTAGTGTTTCATTCTGTTGTGCGTAGGGTTGCCATATATTTTAATCTAGAACATCTTCAGTTTATGCTGGATTGATAAGGATGCAACCCCATCATAAGTCAAGGAGCATCAATACTGTGTTTCAGCAAATGGCCAATCAACAGACACTAATTTAATGCTTTCACATAACAAGTATTGATATTTGTATTCAAACAACACTTAGTCTTCATTTCCTTTTTATTTGGTTAATGTACCTAATTAGCTTAAAATTTTTCAAATCAGCATTTCAGGGCCCAAGGAAGGAGACCAAGAATATCTTCCTAGAACCTTCTGTAGCTATGAATTCTTCCGAAGACTTGCCCTCACTAGTAATGGGAGGATGTGCACTTGGCAGTATTCACGGTGACTTTAAAAGGTGATGCGAATCCTGCTGAGTGTAGACGTAGTGTAGGGTACACATCATCGGAGCATGCGTGAAGAATTAAGCTGGAGTATGAAGCAGGGGTTATAGGGGGAAAAACCCACACCACTGACACACACCAAAGGGTTTTGTTTTTTCACAGTGTACTGGGAATTGAACCCAGGGCCTTGAGCATCCTAGGCAAGTGCTTCACCACTGAGTCACACACCCCAACACCTGCTTTCCTCTTTTTATTTTTCACTTTGAGATGAGGTCTCACGAATTTGCACAGGCTGCCTCTGACCTTGAACTTGGGGTCCATCTGCCTCTGTCTGTTGCAGTCACTGGGGTTACAGGTGTGCCCCAGGGTGCCCAGCCAAAGGGTTTTTTTTTTTTTTGTTTTTTGTTTTTTCTCTCTTTCTCTAGTACTTGGTGTTTGAACCCAGGGCCTTGCAAATACTTTGCAAATCCTCTACCACTGCTAGGGGTTGCACCCCCTAGCCTGTGTTTTTATTGAGTCAGAGTCTTGTGAAGTTACATAGGCTGCCTCTGGCCTTGAACTCTTCCTGCCTCCATCTCCTGAGTCACTGGGATTACAGGCATGTGCCTAGCTAGTGTTTTGTTTTGTTTTGTTTTGTTTTTCTTTTATGACATGTTGAGGTTTATCCCAAATGACTGGCTCTTCTCCCTCCACCTTTGAGATCTGTCCCCTGCCTTGAATGTCACTGTCATGTAGTTAAGAATGTGAGCTGTGGAGTGTGAAGGGCTGGGTTCTGACCCCTTCTGCTTCTCATTCTAACCTGGCCAGCGTGTGTGCCTGTGTCTTTATTTCTAAGATGCCTACCTTCTGTGCATGTTTGAAGGCATTGTCGAGGACTAAAGGAGGCTCAGTCTTTGACTCTCCCATAAGCGACAGGCATTGCTCCTGGTACTGAAGATGTAGTGGGAGCAGTACCAGACACAAAGTGAACGCTTGGTGAACATTGTCACCTCTACTGTTGCAGCTGCCATTCATGCACCCCTTTCCATCTCTCATCAAACAACTGTTTCCCTACTGACTGCCCTTCTTTTAACAGGTGGGTGGATATGTTTATTAGAGATGATGATACACTGCTGACACTGGGGTGCCAACATTTTCCAGGACAGTCTCAATCTGAAATATTTGGCCTTGCTGTGTATCTAAATTATGGGTTCAACAAACATGGTCACGAACGTTTCTGGATATAATTACACCTGTGACAACACTGAGTCTCTTGAAAAGGGTTTTTGTTTGTTTGTTTGTTTAGACTTAGGACAGATTGTTGTGGCAATTACTATTACGTGTGTGTGTGTGTGTGTGTGTGTGTGTGTGTGTGTGTGTGTGTGGTACTTGGGGGTTGAACCCAGGGCCTCACATACTTTGCAAGTGCTCAACCACTGGGCTGCACCCCGCAGCCCATTTATTATTTTTTATCTTGAGACAGAGTCTCACTAAGTTGGGTAAGCTGCCTCTGGCCTCGAACCTGATATGCTCCTGCCTCTGCCTCCTGAGTTGCTGGAATTGCAGGCATGAGCCACCGTGCCTGGCACCGCTGTTACTTCTTTGTGACATGATGGCCAGATTTTTAAAATAATAAATTTTGGGTAGTTAAAGTGTCTTTTCATAGTACATATAGATAAAATGAACCTGGATTTGTTCAGCAAAAAGTATAATGGAGTGGTTAGAAGATGTTCTTTTGAGTTTAAAAGAGAGATACTTAATACAAAAGAATTTTTTTGTGATGAACGCTTTGTTCCATAATGAACTTTTTGTTGTTGTTAGGTGCCATCAGGTCGCTGTCTGACTCATAGTGACCTTATGTACAACAGATGAAACACTCCTGTCAGTGCTTCTCTGCTATTCATAGGGTTTTTAATGGCTGATTGTTTTATGGAGTGGGTTGCTGGGTCCTCCTCCCAAGCCTACAGGACCTGGTGTTCCCGGGCTGTCTCCTATCCAAGGGCTAGCTAGGTTGGACCCTGCTTAGCTTCTGAGATACGGGATTGGACACCACAGTAGTATTGTGGCAGACTACAATGAATTTAGTAGCTTAAAAAAAAAAAAAAAAACCCCTCTATTGTACTGGACAGATTCCATCAGTCTTTTGCTTTTTGTGGCTTTACCTGAAGTCACTCACTGGTCTCCAGTTGGCAGATGGGCTGGTCTAGAGGGTCCAGAGTAGCTTGACTGGCATGTCTGTCACCTTGGCAGGGGTTCTGGGAGGCTGGGCTAGATTAGGATTGTTAGCCAGACTTCTGCTTGTGGGCCAGGGGCCAGACGGCAGCATTGGCTGCTTTCCTCCGAGTAAGCCAGCCAGGAGAAGCACGCACAGGTTGGAGGCCTTAGAAGTCATACAGCAGTCCACTCCCTGTTCTGTTAGTCGGAGAGCACTTGAGGGTTAGGGGCATCACTGTTCGTGATGGAAGAACAGCCACTTCACCAAGGCACGTGGTTTTGACATTTTAAACTCCCAAGGGCAAAGAGGAGGCTACAGTTTTCCAAAGAGGAAAAAAAGCCAGCCTACCCAAAGAGTCAGGACTTGTCACTTCTGATGTTCCTTTTGAGGGTGTAGAAGATTAGGGTATTTCAGATTCAAGGGAAATTATCTCCAATCTGTAAGGTCTTACCCAGTTATTAAGTTTGGATAACTATGAGGATAATAAATAGCTTTTGACAGATGTGAAGCTTCTATGTCTGACTGTAACCTGATAGGAATATTGTGATTTGTAAAACTGCACGTTTACATACTCTGGGTGTGGGATAAATTCCACGTTTGAAAAAAGGTTAAATACATACCGATTATTAACAATCGTCACCTCTGGAGTTTAGAATTTGGGCAGAACTTACTTTGTTTCTTGCTTGCTTGTACTTTTTTTTTTTTTTTTTTTCTTTTTTAGCGACTTTTAAACTGCTGTGTAATTGCATTTATTGTTACTATTTCATAATGAAATGAACCAATCTGTATGTTAAAAGTTCTTTTGATCCATTTCAGCATTGTTATGAAATTCATTTTTGACAGCTTATGAATTGATATATGTGAAATAGAGCTGGAAATTTCCTCCTAGGAATGAGTTAGAATAATACAGTTAACTTTATTTGATTAAATTCAAAACTACTTCCCATCAGTTGTAGATTTATTTTATGCAAGCACTTGTGTCAGGAAAAAAAATGTGTACAATTTTATGCATAAATAATATGAAATAGGGTCAAAGTAGAGGTAGTACCAGTAATGAGGATATAAATTCAGGCTTATAACTTCCCAACATACTACATTTAACATTGTTGTGTGTAAACGCTTTCATGGAATAGAGAAGCCTTAAAGACAAACATTACGTTTTAGAAATTCACATTTCTACTTTTTTACTCAACTGTGATGGCCCAGTACGTGCCTGACACTGTGTCAGGCCCCAGGGACAACTGAGGATGGTCCCAAGACACAGCTACCAGTTTTTGGATCCAAAAAATACTGTGCTGGACAGAGTTTAGGAGTCAATCGTGGTGAATGACAGGGCATAACAGTGAAGTGATCAGAAAGGCAGAAGAAAGGACTGGTGTGCACAAGGTCATGGAAACAGGAGGGGCTCATGTGAGGCCAAAGAGTGCAGGGAGGGAGGGGGTGGAACTGAGACTGGAAGTGCCAGCAGGAAACACATGCTGATGAACCTGATAGGCTGTGCTAGGAGGTGTATACTTTAGTCCTAGTGGGGTTTTTTGGTTGGTTGTTTTGTTTTTGCAGTGCTGGGGATTGAACTCAGGGCCTCACACACGCTAGGCAAGCGTGCTACCACTGATCTGCATCCTGAGCCCAGAGCTCCTGTTTCTGTAGAGGCAGATAACAGTTCAAAAAGCAATGAGATGTCGGTCGATTTATCACTGAATCCTTTCCTCACAGGCAGCCAACATTTTGACCTAAATTGGCTCCAGATGAAAAAAGGTTCATGTAGCTGAAAGTGCAGTGGTAGGACCGGCCCTGGCATGGTTTGATTCCAAGCTGCACAGTGTCATTAGGGCTTCTGCTGTGCCTCTCTGCCCACCTCCTTTCAGCTGTTTTGAACGAGCTCCTTGTAGGGTAGAGGGTAGTGACAATGGGTACATTTCTCCCCTGCCCCCTTTTGAGACAGGTTCTCGCTACATTACGCAGACTGCCTCTGGTCTTGAACTTGTGGTCCTCCTGCCTTCGCCCCCCAGGTCTCTGGGATTACAGGCGTGCGCCACTGCACCCAACCAATTTCTGACATCATGTGCTTACAGTCTCCAAAAAAGTGTTCCCCACATTCCTAGCAAAAACTGTGAAGTGCTCATTTCTGATTGGTCTCCCGCCTGTCTGAGCAGATCCTTGGAGCCGGAGGGATGAAACGTGCTCATTTGCATTTATCCAGTTGGGGACTGAAGGTGGGGGTGGCATTGGTCCCATTCAGACATCAGGTTGCTGTTCTTCGGGAGGCTGTGAACAGGAAGGTGTAGGAGGCAGGGGTGGATGCTCAGCAGCTCACAGCAGACGTCAGGGATACCAGCTGTATTTTAGAATGTCATGTTCTTTTTCTTCCTCCAGTTCCTCGTCTCTTTTTTTGATAGAAGACAGCATGAGGAAGTCAATCAAAACTCTAGCCTTAGGTTACCTCACAATAGTGTCTAGAAAAGGACCTGGTAATAAATAGACTCTCGCACTGGGAAGTTTTGCTGCATCTGCTTTGGGTGCTTGATGATTGTGTTCTGTCGTTAAGATTACAGGTTAGAAAAACCATATCTGAAGTTTTTTGAGTAACTGGCACATAGCTAATATTTTATGTTTGTGGATGAGTTGACTGGGGAAGGGGCTGGGGACAGGATACACAGTCCCAGGCCGCACCTCCTTGCAGCCCAGTCACTGTTCCAGTCGCCTCTCAGTAGCGCCACCCGCTGGGAAGAAGCCTGCAGCACATGATCCTTTTTCAAGGACATTTCATATGCAAACTATGTTGTTGTTGTTAGGTGCCCTCGAGTAGGTATCCGACCCTCACAGGGTTTTCAATGGCAGACTGTTTCCGGATTGCTTTGGGAGTAGATTGCCAGGTCCTTTTCCCAGTTTTGCGGTACTGGGAATCGAACTCGGGACCTCAGAGACTGCAGCGCAGTGCTCTACCAACTGAGCTAAATCCCAGCCCCATGCAAACTATAGCGAAGTAAAATGGAATGTTTTTGATCTTTTTATACTGTGGTCTCTTTAAATATGATTACTAATTGAATACTGTTAAATGTTGGTTAGTAAGTTATGATACCTTAACATACTACCTGAAGCCAGAAAAAAAATAGAATGAGGGAGCTCATTTGAAGGGGAAGAACAGAATGCAAAAACATGCATGCCCTGTGCTATTTTTTGTGTAGCTCACCTCAGATTTGATAATGTTTCTTAGTGATTTCAACCTGAATTTTGCAAGGAAAATAGCATTTGTATGCAAAATTTATAATTTGCCAAAAGTTATTTTAACAAATGATTGAATTGTAAATACTACGAATCTGTTTCATACGTTTCTCATTTTGTCAGAGGTTAAAATGAAAAGCAAAATTCTGTTCCCACGCAGAGTTACAGTGGATATATTGTCCAAGCTCCAACTGCAGTTCCGGTGCTGTTTTTCACACCTTGACATAGTTTCTGGGTGTGGTGGCACACGCCTGTAATCCCAGCACTTGGGAGGCTGAGGCAGGAGGATCGATATGAGTTTAAGGCCAGCTTGGGCTACACAGTGAGACCCTGTGTCAAAATAAAGTAGATTAACACAGAGGAAAAATATCCTGTGTTCATGATTGGAAAACAACATCATCAGGATGGTGACAGTCTGGAAACTGCTCTGTAGATTCAGCACAATCCCTGTCAGAATCCCAGCCAGCTTGATTGACAAGCTGATCCTCAGAGGCATACGGCAAACCTGAAGGACTCAAAATACCACAGACATCCTTGAAGAAAGAGCAGTGTTGGACGATTCCCACTTCCCAAGCCTTACTACAAGGCTCACGTAATCAGGACCGTTCGGCTCTGATATGACTAGATGTACAAATCAAACGGAACCAAGACTCTAGAAATAAATCCTAAATAAATCTGTGGTTAGTTGGTTTCCTACAAGACCATTCAGTGTGGGGACATTGAATGATCATTCAGTGATCCTGGGACAACTGGGTAGCCATATACAAAAGATTGAAGTTTGACCTTGACCTCATACCATCTTAAAAGGTAACTCAAAATGGACCAGAGAGTTGAATGTAAGAACTGAAACTATAAAGCTCTTAGAAGAAGACATAGAAGTATGTCTTTGTAATTTGGATTAACAATGATTAGTTAGATACAACACAACACCAAAAGCACAGGCAACCAAAGATGTAAATAAATTAGACTCTATCAAAATAAAAACTTCTGTACTTCAGAGAACATCACCAAGAAAGTGCAGACAACCTGCCGAATGGGACAAAATATTTGCAAGTTATATGGCGGGTAAAGGACATGTATCCAGATAGATTAAAAACTCTTCACAACTCCATAATAAAAAGGAAACCCAGGCCAAGTGCCATGGTGCATGCCTGTAACTCCAGTGACTCAGGAGGTTGAGGCAGGAGGATTATGAGTTCTAAGCCAGAGGCAGCCTGGACAAATTTAGTGAGGCCCTGCCCCAAAGAGGGCCATGGGTGCAGCTTTGTTGAAGAGCACTTGCCTAGCATGCATGAGGCCCTAGGTTCAATCTCACAGTACTAGGTTCAATCTCACAGTACTGCAAAAAAAAATTTGAAACTGAGCGAGGGATTTGAGTAGACATTTGACCAAAGACGATACACAAATGGCCTTGAAGCACATGGGGAGATGCTCAACATTATTTATTAGGGAGATCAAAACCATAATGAGAGAGCACTTCATACCTACAGGATGGCTAAAACACAGTCACAAATGTTGGTAAGGATGTGGAAAAAATGGAACGCCCCTCTTCCCACCACCAGTTGCTGGTATGATTATAAAAGAAGTTGCTTTGGAAGATAGTTTGACAAGGCCAGGTGCGGTGGTACATGCCTGTATCCCCAGTGGCTTGGGAGGCAGAGGCAGGAGGATCGAAAGTTCAAGACCAGAGGCAGTCTATGTAACTTAGTGAGACCCCGCCTCAAAATGTAAAAAAGTGGGCTAGGGGTGCAGCTCAGTGGTACAGTACTTGCAAAGTATGCAAGCGCAAGGCTCTGGGTTCAACTCCTAGTACTGCAAAAAAAAAGGAAAAGAAAATAGTCTGACAGTTCTTCAAAAGGTTAAACACAGAACTGACGTATGACCCAGCAATTCTCCAAACATTTCCAAGAGAATTGAAAATAAATGGTCCATAGGAAAACTTGTACTTGAGTATTCATGTCGGTATTACTGATGATAGCCAAAAGGTGGAAGCAATTCAGATGTCCATCAGTGGATGTATGGATAAACAAAAAATGTAGTATATTCACAAGATTGAGTATTATCTGATCATAAAAGGGAATGAAGTACTGATACATGCTACAACATGGGTGAACACTTAAAACACCATGCTAAGTGAAAGAAACTAGACCCCAAAGAACATATACCACTTTTTTTTTTTTTTTTTTAATCTCCTGAATAGGCAGGTTCATAGCCAGAGAGAACGAGGATTCATGGTTCTCTGGAGCTTGGAAGACAGGAATAGGAAGTGACTACTCATGGGTGCAGAGTTTCTTTTTAGGGTGATGAAATGTTTCAAAGTTAGACAGTGGTGAATGGGCACCGTGGTACAAACCTTCAATAATCCCAGTGACTTGGAAAGCTGAGGCAGGAGGATTTTGAGTTTGGGGCCAGAGGCAGCCTGTGGTACTTTGTGAGACTATCTCAAAACCAAACGTGGACCGTGGGTGAGGCTCAATGGTGGAGCGCTTGTTTTGCATGCGTGAGGCTCTGGGGTCGCACTGCTGCCCCACTCCCCTCAAAAATAGTGCTGACTTTGCATAACCTCGAATATACTAAACAACAAAAGCCTAAATTATATACTTTAAAAATCAATTTTATATGCAAGGCTCTTGATTCAGCACCAAGAAGGGGAGAAAAAGTAAATTTCATGATATGTGAATTGTAAACCTGTTACTAAAAAATCAATATTCACACTGAACTGTGCACCTAAAAATGTCTAAGATGTACAATTTATGTGTATTTTGCCACAACAAATTTTCAAAAGGAAAAATAACATCGGAGTATTCGTAGTTGATTTTGTTTTGTTTTCTTGAGATGACGTTTCATTGTGTGACCTGGCCTTGAACCCCTGGGATCAGAGGATCTTCTCTGTTCACCTTTGGAAAGCTGGGCTGACATGTGCCACTGTGCCTGGCTGGTAGTTGACATTGATGGAAGGAACACTAACTGTGAACTCCAGTTAATCAAATGCTCTCTCCTCCCCCAGGAAAGAGTTAGAGTAGAGCTGTGTTATACAAAATTGTTACTGAATTATATTTTAAGTATTATCAGTAATTTTTAAAATTTATTTTCTCTGCTTTTGTAAAGGAATCTCTTTTATATCCTTGAACTGTCTTCTTGGCCTTAAGATATTTACTATCTAGCTCTTGCATTAACACGTTTCTTCTGCCTCCTGTTCCCTTCCTCCTAGCCTAGACTTCTATTCAGCTTTTCTTTTCTCTTTTCTTTTCTTTGGTACTTGGAGGATTGAATCCAGGGCCTCCCACATACTTTGCAAGCACTCTGCCACTTGGCTGCACCGCAGACCATTTTATTTTTTATCTTCACACAGGGTCTTGCTAAGTTATGCAGGCTGTCTCTGGCCTTGAACTCACAATCCTCCTGGCTCTGCCTCTCTAGTCACTGGGATTATAGGCGTGTGCCACCATCCCTGGCTTCCTGTTCAGTCTTTAAGACTGTATCAATGACTCACCTTTCTATAAGAAGCCTTGGCTTATCTCTCAGGCCAAGAAAAGAACGCACCTCTTGCACATTTCTTTAAAATGTCTATAATAGCAGTAGTCATACTGTAACTGTTGGCTTACCGATCTTTCTTCTCCACTAGATGCTGCGTCTCTAACAGGTAGAGATTATATTGTAGTCATGGTTATAGCCTTAATGTCATAAGGAAGACACAGAAATGGTTTTTTGACCATTAAGCGAATATGACTCAGTTACAAGATAATTTAGAAAATAAAAATCTGGTGTCCTGTCCCTATTCATCAAGAGATCTCCAGGGCTGGAGGTATAACCCAGTGGTATAGCACTTGCAAAGTATGTGTAAGGCCCTGGGCTCAACCCCCAAGTACCGTAAAAAAAAACAAAAAAACCGAAACAAACAAACGAAAAAACCCAAACCACATCAGAGAGAGGTCAGCTCTTTGATAGCCTCCTAATATGTCTTCTCAGCCCTTTCTAATGAACATGAGTATGTGTGTGCGTGTGTTTAACCAAAAATAACATCACACTGTTATATGAACTACTTCTCTTGTATGTTAGCAGTAGCTTTCCAAGGCAATAAATATACTTCATAATCTCTTTTTAATGGTTATAATATCCTGAATGAATCGTGACTTACTTAACCGTGTCCTCCTATTTTACATTTAGCTTCTGTCTGCATGTTTACCATTATTGACAGCAATGTGATCAATATCGCTATAGTTAAATCTTTACCACACTCAGAGATGATTTCCTTAGGAGGAATTCCCAGAAGTATCAAGAGTACATATGTTTGATACATATTGTCAAACTGTGCTTCAGAAGGACTGCATGTCTCTTGAATTTGGAAAGTTCTTTGTGACCATTGCCTGTATGTTACCCCTGCTGGACTAAAACATACTTTAGTAGAGATACGTTTATAAATGCTGAGTGAGGAGAAAGAGCCAAGCTTAGCAGCCAACAGAAATGATTTCTGTTTTCAGTAATTTACGAATGCGCTACCTGGATTTGTTCTTTTATATTTCTATGAACAAGAGGAAGTTAAAATATTTTTCTCTCCCTTTAAGAAGCTTTGGATTGACACTCTTACGGTTCTGTCCTGTGTTCCTGCTGTAGCACAAGCTCTGTCTCCAGAAGGTATCACTGATAAGGAACGTCAGTCAGATCTCAGATGCTGTCCAGCTAAGCGCGTTCAATACGTGGAAGCATCGCTGGTTCTTCTCATTTGGCCAATAGCATATTTTCCCTTGGAAAATGGAAATAGCACCATTCAGCCAAAGGATACGTTTTTCAGGTTCATGAGCTCTGAAAACATACCCAAGAAATTAAGTTTAAAAAGATGCCAATTGTCAGAGGGGGGATCCTTCTCCCACACTCACCTGGTGGCATAAAAATCATTTTTATGTTTTAGATCAGAGTAAAGATTGAATTAGGCAGCTGATACTATGTGAGTTGATCTTACAAAGTCTTTTGAATTTATTATGATTACACTTCCTTTTCTTCTACAGCCCATCTCATTCATTCAGTTAGTCACTTCTGTTTCCTCAGGGCCAAGTTCTTACAAATAGTAATTTTCTTAACTTAGTCATTGTCCTTTTTCTAGTTTGTCTGTCTACAAGTTTTAATTGTAAAACCTTAGATGCCAAAACAAAGTCGCAGAGCAATGAAAAGTATTACTTACATTTCCAGCAGAGTATCTTGGAATATTATATAGCCAAAGAATCTGTAACATGGGGTAATACTTACAATATAATAAGTCAAATACAAAATTGTACAAATAGTATGAATTCACATTTTTTAAAGGGTATGAGAAAGACTGAATGAAGCACATTAAATCGTTCTTGTTTTAACTCTGTGATGGGGTCATGGGTGATTTTTTTAACCCCCTTCCTGCTTTTGAAATTTTCTTTAGATTTTTATAATGCACATATATAAGTAGGGAGAAAATGGGCTTTCAATCCTAGCTTAATATTTTATATGTTGTTTTTAGACTATAAGATATAGAAATAAGAGATGAACCATTTAAAGCCAGGTGTGGTGGTGCATACTTGTAATCCCAGCAACTGAGGAGGCAGAGGCAACCTTCATAATTTAGTGAGATCCGTTCTCAAGATAAAAAATAAAAAGAGGTTTGGGGACACAGCTCAGTGGTAGAGCACTTGTAAAGAACTGTTGTTGTTTTAATTTTGAGATAAGGTCTTGCTGTGTTGCACAGGCAGGCACCGGCCTTGAACTCACGATCCCCCTGCCTCAGCCCCCCAAATCTCTGGGATTACAGGCATGTGTCACTGTGCCCAGCTATGTATCACCTTAATTAATCTGACCCCTTATACTTACAATTGCTAAACAAGTCAACTCAGAGGTATTTGACTTTGAATTTATAATGATGATGATTCTTTTTCTTCTATAGCCCATCTCGTTCATGTTCAAGGTCCTAGATTCAGGCCCCTAGTACCAAAATAGAAAAAAAAAAGAATTGAACCATTTAACTGTTAGGTTTTAAAATCCAATCATAACCCAAATACTTATTATTGAAGAGTAAGAATTATAGAAGACATTCAGTTTATAGTTTAGAATTTATACTGAAATTTAAATTATATTTGCATTTATACACAAACCTCTGAGTTGACTTGTTTACCAGTTGTGAGTGTAAGTGGTCAGATTTATTAAGGTGATACATATCTGGTATCTGGGCACCTTTACATGCCTATAATCCCAGAGACTTGGTAAACTGAGGCAGGGGGATCGTGAATTCAAGGCCAGTGGCTGCCTGTGTAATTTAGCAAGACCTTATCTCAAAATCAAAACAACAAAAAACCTCTTTAAGGGACTGAGAGTGGAGGTCAGTGGTAGCCTAGCATTTGTGAGGCCCTACATTCAACCCCCAGTACTGCAAAACAAGAAAAGAAGGGGGGGGGGAGAGAGAAAGAAAAGGTGATTCATAATAAATCATAAATGATTTAGAAATAGACAAGCAGCAAATGGGTTGTTCTGCAGTGCTGCGATTGAGAGGGGCCTGTGGCCTCTCAGTTTATTAAGCGTGCCTCAGGTTGTGAATGAATGTGGTAGGCAAATGTGTGTGTAGGGAGGTGGAAACAAGACCTCTTGAAAATTGGCCCTCAGTCTTAGTCCTTTTTTTTTTTTTTTATTAGAAATTTTGAATGTACATCATAATGTGATTCATTTTGACATGCTTTTTGTTGTGACAGTTTTTATATATGCAATTTGATAAGCATTATTCATATAGGTTACCCCTTACCCTCCTCTATGTCTCTCCCCTCCCCCCGTCTTGGTCCTTTAACCTGGTGCAATCTTCTTGCAGGAGAATGACATCTTCCTGGGTTGGGAGAAAGGAGCTTATAAGAAGTGGGGAAAGAGTAAGAAAAAGTGTTCAGATCTAACTCTAGAAGAAATGAAAAAACAGGCTGCTGTCCAGTGTCTTCGATCTGCATCTGATGAGGTAAGTTTACATTTTGTTTCTAACACTTCAAAGGAAGAAAAGGAAGGGTACTTTAAAAAAGCTTACAGATACAGAACTTAAGAAAACTTAGATACACGCTACTCATTGTACCACTGTAACAGGAACATTATCATTTTTCCTGTATAAAAGTTTTCATATATCTTGTTTTATAAAATGTATTCTTTTTAGGTACTATTCTAATTACTGTGTACACAATTTGGGAGGGTGATGAGCAGTGATTGGGATTGAACCAAGAGCCTTGCAGACGCTAGGCAAATGTTCTGCCATTGATGTTAACGTTTCTTATTATATTATCTTTACCTTTTTTAGTGTTTAGATTATATTTCATCAAATAATACTCCAATAAATGTTGTTAGATGCTGTCTAGTTGGGTCTGACTCATAGCGATCCTGTGTACAACAGAATGAAACATTCCCCAACTCTGGGCCATGCCTGGCACTATGTCAGTGCTTCTCTGTTATTCGTATGGTTTTCAATGGCTGATTGTTCCAGGAATGGGCTACTGGGTCCTTCTCCCAAGCCTATAGCACCTGGTATTCCCCCATGGTTTCCCATCGAAGGACTAACCAGGCCTGACCCTGCTTAGCTTCCGAGATCAGACAGGATCAGATGCTAGGGGGCTATGGCTCTAGATGGTCCAAGAAAAGTATAACATAATTGTTACTACTGGATATTCAGCTTGCACTTAAGTTTTTGTTACGCTTTCTAGAATATTATATATGTGCTGATTTCTCTGGGCTACTACTATTTCTTTGGAATATATTCCTAGAAGTAGGATAGCAGTTCTGACATTCTGAGCACTATATTTCTCTGTGATTCATAGTTTATTTTTTAGAAAACATTATAGGATTATTTTATTCTAATAATTGATATAAAATATTTGTCTTTTAGCATTCTGAAATAAAATAGTTTTAGAATATGATGACCTATTTAAATAAACAATATGAATTCGTGTTTGTTACCCACTCTAAAATATGATCTCTGAGGTAACTCCTTTAAAAATTGTTTGATTTTACCATGCTGTTCAAGGTAGTGAGGTTTAAGGCTCCATTAAAGTAAGAGGATTCCGACCTCCAGAAACTTTCCTGAGCTAAGGCATCCAGTGGTCTGATGTCAGGACACCCAGCTTTGCTTCAGTTGGTAATCTGGCTGCCCATGCCTTTGAACTCCTGCTTGTTCAGTGTTTTCCACTTTTGTGTTTTCACAGCTCAGAATTATCTGTCAAAGCTGACTCCCCTGGCTGGGTCCCACATCCCCTGTACAGACTTCACGTATCAGGGCCTCACATTGTGAATTGAAATGGATGACTGTGTCTGTTGAGGCAAGGCCTGTACGCCAGCCATCTTTATTATCTGCTAGTATTTACCAGACTGAGTGTGTATCTCATAGAAATTACTGAAGTTGTCTTGAACTGAATTGAATATTCATTTTTTTTAAAGCTTCCACTTTCTTGGAATCCTTTTCCCTCTTCCCAGCTGTTTTCCTCTCCTCCATCCCTTTGGTTTTTTAACATCCAAATTGCCAGAAGCAGCTGCTTCGTACATTACTGAACAGAAATGTAGAAGTGGCTCTTTGCATGGCCATCTTAGGTACCGTTTCATCACCACCAAGTGGAAAAAGAGTAACCTGGTTTAAGAAAGCATACCATATACAGGGATACTGCACTGAAACGAGGGCTGGAAGCGTAGCGGCCTCAGAAGGCACCTGTACCGGGGACCGTGTGATCGGTAGGTAGAGTCACTTTCTCTAACAACCCACGGTCTCTGCTTTTCTCCCTGCTTCTGGATCTTTCCTTCTCTCTCTGAATTCTGGCTCTGTGCTTTAGCACACTCACGGAGAAGAATGGCCACCCAGTCCCAGCCCAGCATAACCGACACTGTTCCGACACTAGTATCCGACACTGTTCAACTGGAGAGTTTGATTGGCTGTGCGAGGCCCAGGTGTCCTGCCCCACTGAGACAATCCACGGTGAAGGGCAGGGCTACCTAGAGGGCTCCCCTTCCACAGCGCTGTAAGAGCCAGTCCGCAGAGAAAAATGTGTGCCTACACAGTGACCCGGGCTGGGATTTAGCTCAGTTGGTAGAGCGCCGCACTGCAGTTTCTGAGGTCCCGAGTTTGATTCCCAGCACCACAAAAATGGGAGAAGGGCCTGGCAATCCACTCCCAAGGCAATCCCAAAACAGTCAGCCATTGAAAACCCTAAGAGGGTCGCTATGAATCAGACTTGACTTAACGGCACCTAACAACAACAACAACACAGTGACCCAGAAGGTATTTTGTTCCTGACACCAAACGAGTACATCTTTAGAGTAACTTGTAGCTTTTATTTTTATATTTTAAGAGTTTTTTATGGTACTGGGGGTTCAAAGCCAGGGCCTCGCACATACTTCTGTAAGCGTTTGACTACCAGGCTGCACCCTCCAGCCCCTTTGGTTATTTTGAGACAAGGTCTTGCTACGTTGCCTTGACTCCCTCTGGCCTCAAACTTGTGATCCTCCTGCCTCTGCCTCCTGAGTTGCTGGGATTCCAGTCGTGAGCCACCATTATCTGGCTTCATTTGGAGCTCTTAAAGGAAGTAGAATGCAGATGATCTTTGTACGTGAGAGGGTAGTTCAGGTAAATGTTTGAGCAAAGTCCAAAGAAGCTGCTGAGTCATGGTTGGGAGGGAAAAAGAATGGAGCGGCTTCAATTGAGGAAAGGATTTTCTTTCTTCTTTGGACCAGTGTTGTTGAGAGGCAGAGTCCAGCTTTCAGCTCACAGTGAAGCTGAGTGAACAGGAGGCAGCTGGAGTCTTGAGAGGAGGAAGAGGTTGAGAGTCTTGTCCTGAGAACAGTGCCTGATCCCGCTCTTGAGCTTGTTTGGTTTATGTGTAAGTCCTACTAGCTGTGTGTATCGGATGCTGAGAAGAACTTGTGAGAGGTGTAAGCAGCGCCAGGGAAGGATGTTGTTGTTGTTGTTAGGTGCCGTCGAGTCGGTATCCGACTCATAGCGACCCTCTGTACAACAGGGGAAACACTATTGTCAGTGCTTCTCTGATGTTCATAGGGTTTTCAATGGCAGATTGATTTTTGGGAGGGGGTTGCCAGGTCCTTCTCCCAAGCCTACAGCATCTGGTGTTCCTAGGTGGTCTCCCATCCAAGCACTAACCAGGCCCAACCCTGCTTAGCTTCCGAGAGCTGACGGGATCGGATGCCACAGGGCTACAGCTGCAGGCCCAGGGAAGGATAGCGGTTTGCAAAGATCTTTGATTCTTTTTTTTTTTTTTTTTTGCGGTACTAGGGGTTGAACTCAGGGCCTGGACCACTGAGCTGCACCCCCAGCCCATTTTGTAGATTTTATTATTTTCTGAGACAGGGTCTTGCTAAATTACACTGACTGTCTCTGGTCTTGAACTTGCGATCCTCCTGCCTCCGCCTCCCCAGCCGCTGGGATTACAGGCGTGCGCCACCACGCCCAGCTAGATCTTTGATTCTTTGTTACTGCCTTGGAACAACACTTCTCTGTGCCTGGCCCTCAGAGGTGCCATTTTTATTCCAGCCTCAATAAAACATACTTTTCCTATCTTGCACTTTCTCATTTTACCCCTCCCCCCAAAAAACAAAAACAAAACAAAAAAAACTCACTCAATTGCTTTTACCTGGTAATGATTTTTTAAATTGTAGTGAATCCAGATAGAAAGACGGAACATTTAGGGGCATGGAAAAGGAAAAAACTTTCACCCCAGGATCTGGTTTGAATCTCACCAGTTGAGAGTCAAGAACTTTGACATAATCACTAAAATAAGTGCTGTGGGAGCCTGCATGAAGACATTGTTTTTGAGAGACATTTTAAATAATATTATATTAGCAATAAGCTGTACTTAGGATCAAAATACATGAAACCTCTGAGTTTAACCTAATCTCACAAATGGGATTAGGACCCATGCTTAACACCCAGACAACGCCCTTGTGACACCTTGCCGTAAACCCAGCTTAGTGACACCGCCCTAAACCCACCCTGTACAGCCAAGTGTATATATATGTGCATTGTAAAGATGTCTAAAGGCTTCTCTGCCTTTTCTTAAGAGGCCTGTGTTTATGCCTTGAACGGGTGCTGTTAAACTGCCTTTGTTTCACTCTGACTTTTCTGACTGCACCTGAAATTCTTTGCCACCGTAAAGCCAACGACCTGCTTAACTTGAGTAGAGGTCCCAACGGGGGGAACCCCTCAGGCTCGTTGGGAACACCGAGCTGCATCTCTCTGCTGCGCCCCCGCTGACGGTATCCAGTTGCCTAAAGGAAGTGAATGTACCAGACACCAGGTACTCATCGATTCCCTGTGGAATGAGTGAGGAGGAAGTCCTCAGGGCTCAGTCCCCTGCTCGGGAACACGTGCTGCTGTCTGCACATCGTCTTGCAGGCTTCTGAACTAGCTGTGTGGTTGGGTTGGGGGCCAGTGTAGCAATTTATGAATTGCAGGCTGTTTCTGCGTCCTCTGGTCTTTTTAGAAAGTATCCTGTTTCTCTAGAAAGCAAGGAGCAAGGAGGACCTATGCAGGGCATTATAACGTAAGAGTTTATTTCATTTGTTATTTATATTGATTGCCACATCGAGTGTTTCCGTGTGGGGATGGTGCTCATTGCCTGGATACTGAGGATGTAGCGTCCTGGGGACTGTGCTGTGCCTTCCCATCCAGTGCAGATGTCTCCTTAGAGCTCTTCTTAGTACTCTTGAGTCACTGCCCCCGATCACAGTCAGAAACCATGAACAACCCATGTTTAGAAGCCGGCTGATTAAAATGTTCATAACATAATTATAAGATGGTAATCGGACAGTGTTACTTACTACACTAGCTACAAGTGTAGGTAGATTGGTGGTGGTGTTGGTGTGTACTCGTATGGGACGCGTTCTTTTCTGTGGCGGGGTGTAGTGTGACTGTGACAGTTACAACGTGGATTATTTCTTTAAAAGTGTCTGCAGTCACTGGACTGTTGGGCCGTGTTGTGGTTGAAGGAGAATGGCTGACTTTGCTGCCTCGGCTTTTCCGTGCTTGTGGCTTCACACTCTGCACGTGGCCCTGTGATGAGTTGTACCCCACTTTATAGCATATCTCTTGACCTGCTCAGCTCAGTATTTTGTATCTGAGAGACATTACCAAGAAATAACGGCAGTTCGGGTGTGTCATTTTAATTTTATACATTGATGAAGATCTGGCAGCACCTGTGAAGATCTTTGAGCAGGTGATAGATACTTCTTCTGCAGAGCAGCTAGACTTTTGGAGGGCTTTGTTGGTTGTTAGGTCCCAGCTCAAACTGCCTTTGCTGATTCCCTTCTCGTTCATACATGCAAGCAACACGCACAGCTCTGGGTTTTCTTTTTCTGTAATACATTTTGCATTTGCCTTTGCTGCGCTTAGTAATGGGGTCTGTTAAAGAGGAGTGGAATTATGACTAAGTGATGGGCAACTCAAACCCTTCCCCAGGGGCACAGATTTTATTAAGTGGCACTGTCCTGTGCTGCCTACTTTGTTTCCCTTCTCCGTGGGCCCGGCTTCTGCCTAATACTGTGAAATATATCTGGACCTTCCTTCTTTTCCCCTTCAGAAGAATAGAAAACAATTTTGAACTATGCCTGTTGATTGTTTTGAGTCCTCGTTTATTTGGTTTTATTTTCTCCATTCTCAGAGGTCCTCCTTGCTTTATGTTGCTTGTTTTTATTTTTAATAATTACTTATATTTCTGTTTTAATAATTTCTTTCACTTAAATTAGTTTTGAAAGTCTGGTGGTGCTGCTGTCCCCAGGTAACTGACCAGCTCTAGTTATTTAAAGAGCCCTGTAGAGGATTATGACGTGGGTATAGTGGGGTCTCATTTCATTTGCTTATCTTCTTACATTCATCTGAGCCCACCAGCAAAGTTCTTTTTTACCACTCAAGTACAGAGCACACCTTCGTATGTTGTATGTTCTGTTCGCGTGCTGTGCAGGGTTGTTTATACCAAAGGCTCACGACCCTTTACTGCCACAGTTCATTTTGACTTATGTATTGTTTCTTGTCCTGCTGACTTCTGACCCAGGTAATAATGAGAGCCTCAGGACAATGTAGATTAACATCAACCTTCCACGTGTGCAGTGCCTGAGTGCCTTCTGTGCTGTCGGAAGTGGTTGCTCCCCTCCGGGCAGGACTCCTGAGAAGTCAGTGTGGGCAGGAGCTGAGGGAACGCACAGCTGCTATGTTGTCACAGCCACCTTGCCTGAGGGCGCATGCAATAGGAATGGAGGGCTAGGGTTTAGCTCAGTTGGTAGAGTGCTGCTCTGCTTCTCTGGGGCCCTGGGTTCCATCCCCAGCACTGCGAAAGATGGGAGAAGGACGTAGCAGCCCACTGCCAAAGCAGCCAGCCATTGAAGTCTATGACTAGCAGAGAAGCCCTGACACAGTGGTGGGCATAGCACCGTCTGTCATACATAGGGTTGCATGGAATGGAGCTGGAACATTGAAGGAAATGGGAGAGCCCTCTAAAGACCCTCGGCTTTCCCTTCGAGATGCTGAAATATCTGAGGGTTGGGAGGAAAGGGCGACGCAGCCTGACTTAGACATGCACCACGTGCTGAGACTAGACAGTGGGGAGGCTGGGGCCCACTCAGGCCAGTTAAAAAGCTGCTGCGTGGGGAGGCTCAGGGAGGAGGGTCATGAGTTGAGGCTGTCTTGGGCTACAGTGAGACCCTCTCAAGAAGTTTTTGCAGTGGCCCGGAAGGGAGATGAAGGGGAGACTGGTGAGCCTCTGTTTTGAAAGCAGAGCTTTATGATATTGGATGCAGAGTGGACAGAAAGGGAGGAGTCAGGGAAGATGGCCCCAGCACCAGCAGAATGGAACGTTAGTGAGGGAGAGGACTCGGGAAGGAACGTGTCTGAGGTGCTGCCGCGGGGAGTGGGGCTGCCTCCCTGAGAGCGCTGGGTGGCCTTTGAAGTGGCAGGTGGCCATGCATGTCCAGGGTTGGTGGGGCTGAGTGGCTTGTGAGGGGTGGGACCTTAGACAACAGCCAGCTTTCTTCTTCTTCTTTTTTTTTTTTTGTGGTACTGGGGTTGAACCCAGGGCCTCGCGCTTGTGTGCTTTGCAAGTGCTGGACCACTGAGCTGCATCCCCAGCCTGATTTTTTTACTTTTTGAGACAGGGTCTCACTAAGTTACGCAGACTGCCTCTGGCCTCAAACTTGCGATCCTCCTGCCTCTTCCTCCCGAGCTGCTGGGTTTACAGGTGTGTGCCACCGCGCCCGACTCAGCTTCCTTGTTTATGTAGCCCAAAGTGTCCACCCCGACTTTAGAAAAGTGGAAAATAGGGATTTCTGCAGAAATTTCCCGGTCTTTCAAATTCTGAAAAGTGAGGGGTGAGAAAGGAAACCAGTGGGAGGGGCTGCTGTAAGAATCAGCAATGTGGTAAAGTCTTGTGGGGTTACAGGGTGGGGAGCAGAGTAGGCAGAGCCCCCAGTAGAGACGGCTCAGTGCCCTCCCGTGTCTCTGGCTGGGGAAGGGGGCAGAAGCCAGCTTTGCCTGTACAGTTTGGCCACCACAGTCCTCTCCTTCCCTCACAGGGTCCTCACTTTCCTGCTTCCTGGGCTCACTTGGGTGTTGTTGGTATTGTTAGGTGGCATCGTGGACCTCGCCGAAAAGATAGACAGAAGCTTTCTTGTGTGTTTTTTTTTTTTTTTTTTTTTTTTTTTTTGCGGTACTTGGGGTTGAACCCAGGGCCTCGAGCCTGCATGCTCTGCAAGTGCTGGGCCACTGAGCTGTGCGCCCCAGCCCATTTTTTTACTTTTTGAGACAGGGTCTCGCTAAATTACACAGACTGCCTCTGGTCTCGAACTTGCGATCCTCCTGCCTCTGCCTCCCAAACCGCTGGGATTACAGGCGTGCCCCACCACGCCCGGCTTATGCTTTAATTTTTTATACGCCCATTAGTGACCTCCTTCAATGTCCTGCTTCCTAGATTAAAAATGTATGTTCTAAGTCCTGCTTTGAAGTACTTGACGATTCTTGTTAATTGAACAATGAGGTGTGAAGAAGAGCATCCCGCCCAGAGCTTTCTGAGCGTCTGGCCTGAGTCACTTTCAGGGAGTTTCTTTCTTAATGAAGAAACACAAAGATCTGGGGAGAAAAGAAACTGTCCAGTCTCCACATTGTAGAAACAGAGAGTTTCCCTGCAAATATAAAAAATAAGATCTCCCTAAATCAACAAGAGACTAGACGGAAATGGGAAAGCTGAGTGATTTAGTTCAAGTTGAAGTGTTTTCTTCTCTGGTGTACATGATGAGCAGCCTGGTGATAGGAGGCAAGGAGGACTTGCGTGTACTTGGCAGATACACTGCGCAAGTCAAGGTGGACAAGTTATTTAACTTCTTTGAGCCTCTGTCTCATCATCCTATCCTTTCCTTTCCTTTCCTTTCCTTTCCTGTCTTTTCCTTTCCTTCTCTTTCCCCTTCCCTCCCCTTCCTTCCCTCTGTCTCATTGTGTAGCCTAGGCTGACCTCAAACTCATGATCAGACTCATGATCCTCCAGCATCCGCCTCCTGAGTGCTAGAATTGCAGGCATGCATCACCATACCTGGTGATGTGTTATTTTATCATTACTTATGGCAGAGGTTGACATCCTTGCCTCCTCTTTCTTTTTTCTTTCTTTCTTTTAAGTGGTTCTGGAATCAAGCACAGGGCCTCGTTCGTGCATGCTAGGCAGATGTTATTCCACTGAGCTGCACCCCCAACCTGATCCTCTACTTAGTACAACTTTTGTTTTATATTATTTGCTGCTGTACTAGCTGTACTATTTTTTTTGCTGTATTAGGAGATTGGACCCAGGGTCTTGTGCATATTTTTCAAGCACTGTACCACTGAGCTGCATCTCCCAGCTCCCCCACCCTTTTATTTATTATCTTAAGACAAGGTCTCGATAAGTTGTGTAGGCTGCCTCTGGCCTCAAACTTGGGATCCTCCTTCCTCCACCTCCCAAGTTGTTGGGTTTATAGGCATTTGCCACCACATCTGGCTTGTCACACTTTCAGCCGTTTTTTCTCCATCCTTTTGAGAGTAAGTAATCTGTGCCCTAGATCCCTTCCTAAAGAGCAAATGTGTGTAAGAACTGGAGGCAGAACAAATTCTGTAGGTCCTCCCATATTCAAAGATAGAAATCATATAGCCCTTATCCAGGACCTTAAGAGAAATGGTGTATAAAATTTTATACCACTGAGCCAGGGGCAGTGGTGCACATCTGTAATCCCAGCAGCTCAGGAGGTAGAGGTAGGAGGATCGTAGGTTTGAGGCCAGAGGCAACCTGCGCAGTTGAGTGATACCCTGTTTGGAAAAAAATGAAAAACAGCTGGGGATGCACCTCAGTGGAACTCTTGGCTCAGCCTGTGCGAAGCTCTGGGTTCAACCCTCAGTACAAAACAAAAACAAAGCAGAAAACGCCTTTGTCCTACTCCCCTGACCCCTAAAGGCCTGAGTTTGTGAGTCCTGGCCTGTATTCTTAGTCCTCTCACTTGGTGTTCTTTTGTTTACTGGCTTAAAACTAACTTAGTTGTAAATTTTAGAAGGTTTTTAAAAACTCTTAGACATTAAAATATGGAATCGATCCTTGGCTCTCCCCTGTATTATCACAAGTAGCCATTCCTTCAATACTTAGTTGGGCTTCCTCCCCCTCATCTTCCAATTCTGCTTTGAAACTGCAATTGGATCTGAGAAAGTATAAACGAGCCCACCTGCTGGGCAGGGCCGAGAACTTGGGTTTGCTGTCAGTTTTGGGGGCACGCTAAGGCCCAGCTAGGAAGTTGGGCAGGTCTTGCTTGGGGTCCCATGCATCTGCAGTAAGATGGCCAGATGTCCACACAGGACTGGTGCTTCATTCAGCAGATGTGTCTGGGGGCTGTGACCTCTCTCTGTGTGACACGTGGAGCCCAGGAGTTAGCATTCCAAGAGTGTGTGTGCGTGCACATCCACTTGAAGCCCAGTCACTGTGCAGGACCCATACAGAGGAGCGAGTGCCAGAAGAGGCTGCACTGATAGCGTCAGAGTGACAGGCTTTCCCCTGGAAGCTACTTCCTGAAGAGATTGAAGAGTCAGGTTCCTGGCCTTGAGACGTAGGCAGCCTTGAGGGAAGGCGTGAGGTGCGCCACAATGGAAACTGTGAACTGAGTGAGGGATGGCAGGTCGATCTGGTGCCCCATCCTTTTCTGCTGCCTGGCTACTCGATGCTGACAGGGAGGTTTATGTTCTAGCAAGAGGAGAGTAGAGGGTTTCTCTCTGACACGACCTGGCTGTAAGGAAGCAGCGTTCAAGGGACAAGGTGATCTCTTGAAAATTGTAAGCATGAAAAGAGGGAAAAACTCAGTAGAAGGTTTGGAATGTGTAGCTAAAGAAATCTGGAAAGTATAACAGAAAGGAGAAGGACTAATAGAAATGGTGCAAAGGAGAGGAAAGAAATGATGGGAACTGATATAAAACATTCATTAACCCACTGGCGGAAATGTGTCAGTGGTGTTCAGACCACTTTCCAGACGTTCCAAACTGAGGTTGTGACAGGCGAAGGATTTACACAGGGTCGTGGGGTTCGCTCTGGCTTCGGACCCAGAGCCTTTGCCTTCACTATGCCTTGTGCCAGTGGAGCGGTCCTGTAAATGCCACTGAGTCTCGAGCTGGGTAGGGGTTACAGGGAGGGGTGGGGGAGTCTGGTACTTAGAGAATATCCAGTCCAGACAGGTTCTCCTGAAGACAGGTCATGAGGCGGAGCAAGTCTCAGCCACTCTTCTTTACACTGAGAGGCGGCATCCTGAGCTGAAAGCTCTGGAGAACATGGGTGGCTGTGGGATGGGAAGCTATGGGAGTGTTAGGGAGCGAAGGAAAATCACAGGAGTGAGAGGACAGCCGCTGCAGGCTGTGACCCTCCTCAGCCTCCATCATCACATACCGGTCGTTAACCCTGCCTGCAAGCAAAGTAGGCCTGTGGTGGGGCCTCATATTGGTCAGAGACAGAGCCAGCCAAGGGCAGATGGGATACAGAGGGGTTCTGATGCCTTGTATCCCGGTTGATCATCTTTCTTGCTTCTCTAACCTCAAACTCAGTTCAGCAGAAATCGAAGCCATTTTCAAAGGAATGAATCCAAAATTGAGCTTCTGGAAAATGGAAGATATGCAAACTCTAGAAATGGCACCGACATTTAAGAGACTGCAGTGATGGGCTTTGAGAGGTTACCCAGTGAGTCTTGAGAGCAAGCTGGCAAGGGTCTCGGGCTCCGAGAGAAGCAAGGGTGCACATGCGTTAGGCTGTGTGGCAGGGCAGCCAGGCGTTCATAGCCAGGCGTTCGGGGCCGCAAACCCAGCTGCACCCCCTTGGCCCTGTTCCCCGAGAAGTGGGAGAGCAGGCCTTTGTTCTCCAGGAGCCCGCCTGGCGTGTGTGCTGCCCACACCACTTGCTCACGGGGTGCAAGGGTGCGTGGTAACCCAGTGACTGACCGGCTGAGCTCCCGAACGCCGCCTCCCGAACCACTCCTGTGCCTTGCCGGTCCCACTGTGACGCGCCACTTAGGAGATGGGAGTACTGGGACTTGAATGGTTTGCCAAGTATTTCTCCCTGTGTTTTTTGGGTACTTGGAGGTGAGTGGATCACAGTGTGGAGAAGGCAGGGCCTGGGCTCTGTGGTGGAGTGTCAGCACGTTCACGCCAGCAGCTGCGCTCGTTAGGGTTACTGCAGTACCAGTGCGCTTCATTCTGTTTCTTAAGGTGCTATAGGCTGCCAAAGTATTCTTGAATACCTTTGAGGATATGGTACACGACGAAAATACGATTACAGATACCTCTAATGATGTATATCACGATTAGGAAAGTTAGGAAAATTTCTCAGTAACAATTCCCACCCACCACCTCCACCCCCACCACCCCAGTGCTGGGGACCAGACCCAGGGCCTTGTGCTTGGTAGACAAGCTCTTGTCCACTGAGCTAAATCACCAGACCTCCAGCAGCAGTTCTAAACTAACACTTTAGATTGCCCACCAGAACATGTTTCGATCTGCTGTACTCAGGATCACTGTGAGTCGGACTCGACTCAACAGCACCTAACAACCACCACCACCAGAACATGGCAGGGTACAGTGGTAGCTTCTGATGTCCCTTTGAGCTTCTCAGTTTGCTCTTATGATAACCCAGTACCCTAATGATTGTTTTAAAAAATGTAAGTAGGATAGTTAAAGAAAAACGAAAACTTGATCAGAAAGCTTGCTTTTACGCACACAGTAAGGAGCAGACTCTTTGTTTCTCTTGCTACTCATACATACATGGATGCTTACAAACTTATATGTGACAGCCAATATACATATATATATATATATATATATATATATATATGAATGACACATAAATAGTTGCTGTCATACATAAATAAGTATCTGTTAATTTTCATGACAAAGCCTAAAAAATTATCTGGTCCCTGGGTTGTAATGGTTATCCCGTGGTAGCGTATGGAATGGCAGCCTGCTTTAGAGTAATGAAAGAAGTTTGATAAGCAGGCCTGGAGGGTCAGTGTTCTGCACTGGTGACAGCCTGAGTTTACAAGCACAGTGACATAGGCTTGCTGTACAGAGCAGTATGTGGTGTGTCAGCTGACAGGCTGGTGTTAGTTTCACAATCTGGGAGAAATGGAATACAATTGCCGGCCTCGTCACACCTTGAACGTTATGGTAAGCAGACCCTCCCTGGTGGAATTTCGGAGCTGACCAACGTTCCCTGCTCACGTGTGGCGTGCTTTTAAAGAATGTTTTAAAAGAAAAGGCAGCTGTCCTCTGGCCCGTTTTCCTGTCCCTGTATTAAAAGCTGTGCTATGATATGGACAGAATGTAACTGTGGATATTTGCAGTTAACCATTTCATTGTAATCTGTGTCTTGCTGCTCAAACTGTGTAACTGGGGCTTCTTGTTTAGGGTATCTATAATGCTTGTGCTGAGTCATTTTGAGTGAACTGAATGGGCTAAAGTTCTATTTTTAGCCCTCGAAGGCCCAGTGAGGGCGCTCGGCACTCCGTCATGTGCATCTGCTTGGTTGCGCCCACCGAAAGAGCCTTGATTCCAACTTAAATAGGACTCGGCCACTGAATAAATGCAAAGATTCTAAAAAAATGCCTTCACCTTTTTGTCTTTCAGAAAAGATTTTTCTTTCTTCTCATAAGAAATTGAGAACTTGAAGTTTAAAAATCTATGTAGTGAAAGATTATGTGCTTGTGCCTGTTTCCAACATTCATTTTTCTTAAAGCTAGACTCTCACTGTTACCCTCCCAGTTCCAGATCCTCCTGTGTGCCCTCCCTAAATGCCTTCCCAGTTCTAGATGGAGGTATAGACCTCGTTCCGGACTCGTAAAAGAAAACAGAGCTTGCACATTCGCTCACAGCATGGACTTGTTTTCTGTACTACTCTTTTTGCTGCCACCATGAGAGTTCATTTACTAAATGAATAAATAAGGAAATTCTACATCGTTTTCTTTGACTGCTGTCTCCTACAGGACCAAAATTCTTTGCTTTGAGTCTGTATAAGAATGTGCTCACATAGATTCTTGATGTTGTTTTTGTCGGTGACTAACTTTTGGCCAGATGACGTAGGTCCTTGGTCTGTTACTGAACAAGGTGAGATGCCTGGGGGAAGACAGAGCCATTCTGGGAGGTGCATTCGTATTTCCACGTTTTGTCAGTAAGTTACACTTAACGTCCTTGATTAGTAAAATACTTAGAGTAGTTTGGGTCTACAAATGTGCGATTTTCAGACTCTAATATTCATGTAAGTATCAACAATGAATTTCTTTTGGAACTTGGAAGATGTCTAAATCTCCATGTTAACATAAAAGTATCCAGATGCCTGCCTTTTCTGTACCTGGTGGTAAACTAACAGTGTCTTTGTTGCTGTACAGAGCTCTGGAATCGAGACCTTAGTGGAGGAACTCTGCTGCAGACTGAAAGACTTGCAGAGTGAGCAAGGTGAGCACGCGCCCCGGGAGCCGAGGCCCCAGGCCTGGAGATTGAGAGCAGCCTTAGAACTGATCCCACGCGATCTTCAGTTCTGGTAGTGGCTTCCGTGTTGGCCCTTAACAGCCACTTGTAGACATCCCTGTCGCAGAAGAGGACCTCAGTCTCCAAGTGCCTTCACAGATAGGAAACATTTCCTTTTCTAGTTTTTTCTTTTTTCTTTTTCTTTTTTTTTTTTTTTGCGTGGTACTGGGGGTTGAACCCAGGGCCTCATGCCTGCATGCTCTGCAAGTGCTGGATCACTGAGCTGCATCCCCAGCCCATTTTTTTACCTTTTGAGACAGGGTCTCGCTAAGTTACGCAGGCTGCCTCTGGTCTCGAACTTTCGATCCTCCTGCCTCTACCTCCCAAGCTGAGGGGATTACAGGGGTGCGCCACTGCACCTGGCTTCTATTTTCTTTTTTGGTCTTCAAATTGAAACTGAGACCCAGCACTCAGAAAGTAGAGGCAGAAAAATCGTGAGTTCGTGGCCAGCCTGGTCTCTAAAGCAAGACTCTATCTCAAAACCAAATAAACCTACAAATTGAAGCTTAGAGATCATGAACAATATTTTCTCTTCTCTCTCCCCATCCATGCCCCTCTGTTATCATCTGCCTATTGGCATTCAGGTTCCAAAGTTGTTCATACTGTTTCAGGTTTGGAAAGAACTTCTGCCTCACCTGGAATATTTTTGGATAGGCAGACTTGATAACTCATTAAGTCATTCTGATTTCATGAACACTCCTAACTGCTTTGCCTGATTGCTTTGCAAGACCTCAGAAGGAGACCTACATTTTAGGCTAGGGGTCCTTATTTCCTTGCCCTCATCCTGGTCACTTGGCTACACATAAGCCTGGAGGCCTCCTGTTAAGGGCACAGTTTGTTTTTCACTTAGGGCTATCCTGGGCCAAGCTAAGAGTATAGCCCTTTGTTTCTGTTTAAGTTGAAATACAGCCCTTGCTTACCCATGTTAAGTGTCAAAGGTATTTGTACTGAAGAATTTTCTTTATAGATTAATGTTAATCAAAATGAATCAATATAAAGTCCATGAGTCAGAATTCTGTGAGAAAGTATTTTTGGAATCTAAACAGATGTTGGCTCCCTCTGGTCTAATTAGTAAGAACACGGAGGACTTCAGTCTCCTAACTAAGTGCCTCCAGTGTATGATATCAGCAATGAGATGACTTGAGTCTCACCTTGTGGCCAGATGCTAATGTGGTTTAGCCAGAGAATTCCCCCTGGCACACCTAAGACGTAGATTTTTACTAAAAAGATAAATTGGTATAGAGTTCTCTTTTTAAGCCACAAAAGCCTGTATCATTTCTGATTAAAATTACTTAAGGAACATTTAAAAGAACATGGCATTTATTAACTAGCTGTAAGACAAATCTTTCTGAATTTTTGTTTCATAACAGAAGAGAAGATTCACAAAAAGTTTGAGGGGTCTCCCTCTCCAGAGGCAGAATTGTCCCCCACAGCAAAGGATCAAGTGGAAATGTATGTAAGATTGTATTCAGTATAAAGTGTGCATTTGTTAAAATCAGACTAATAACGGCTACATGTTTTCCATTTTCTGTCTGTCATTTATTTAATTTACCATTTCATAATTTAGCAAATGTGTGTTGAGCCCTTATTGCATGCTTGACATTGAGACTGCAAAGGTGACTAAGATGGTTCTATACTTACGGTGTGTATTCAGTAGACATCTATAAAGGGAATGAAGCATGGAAGGGTATTGCTTACAAAGTCCACTCTGTACTATTACATATGAAATCTGTAACTATCCTGTAAGAAATCATGATGATTCCTTTGTACAAACCAGAAAACTGAGTTCTCATTGCTCATTGCAAAGAAAACAGGCAAATTCTTGACCTAACCAAACCTATTTCCTGTACCTCTAGTTCTTTTTTTGTAAATGAATTAATATTAAAATAATCAGCAGTATAAGTACACTTCCCTATTATATTTTATTTTAATCTGCTAAACCTCTAAAACCTAAGGAAATAATTGGATTTAGTTGGTTTATATAGACCTGCAGTGTCCAGCACAAAAGCCACAAGCCACATGAGGCTTTTGAGTGCTTGAGATGTGGCTAGTTCAAATTGAAATGTACAGGAAGTGTAAACTTCTCATTGAACTACATACTTAGTGTAATGCCTTCCATTAATCATTATTTAATGTTGATTAGATGTTGATTTAATAATATGGACTTGCTTGGCTAAATAATTGTTGTTGGGTGCCATCGAGTCAGGTCTAGCTCATAGCAACCCTCTACAACAAAGCAAGGCACACCCGACACTGTGCCATGCCTGGCACTATGTTGGTGCTTCTATGCTATTCATAGGGTTTTCAGTGGCTGATTGTTTTTTTAGGAGGGGGATGCCAAGTCCTTCTCCCAAGCCTACAGCACCCGATATTCCCAGGTGGTCTCCCATCCAAGTACTAACCAGGCCTGGCCCTGCTTAGCTTCTGAGATCCACAAGATCAGATGCCAGCATGGTATGGCTATTATTGGAATTAATTTTGCCAGTTTCTTCTTACATTTTTAATGTGACTGCTAAAACATTTAAAATGTGAAGCTCACAATGTATTTCTGTTGGAAAGCTCTAATATAGACTTGAGAGGAAGAGTCACATTCAGACCCTTTGAAAACATGGCCTTTGCCACTTGTGTCTGACCTTGAGTAGTATTACCTCCGGAACAGTGGTGCCCTCAGTGGCCAAGGTGGCCTTACAGGTCACCCTTTGGCAGTCCGTTCTGCTCTGAAACCTTTAATGGCTTCCAGTTTTCTGGCCTGTCAAAAACCCTTCGTCGTTTCCAAGCCCATTGCAGCCAGCCTCCCCGGTCTTTCCTTGTCTTTGTTTCCTGTGGTCACTGGCCCGGTCAGGCTTCTGTTTCGGAGAGTAGCATGTGCATCATCATGTCCTCGGGCCACACGGCCCTACTCGTTGAACTGCTGCATGGTCTGACCATGGGCCCCAGCTGTGGTCAATTGCCATACGCCTCCCCGACATCCTCTTTCCTGAGCACTTGAATGCAATAATCCCTGCCATTCCCGAAGATCTGCTTAAATGTCAGGCCCTGTGCTAGGGCGCTGAGAAAAAGGAACGGGAATGAGGGCGTGTGCTCTTCTGCTCATTTCTCGTATCCACTCCTGTACTCCTGACTGACTCAGTGAGGTGGATACTATGCTTACTCCTACTTTGTAGGTAAGGAAACTGAGCCACAGAGAGACTAGGTAACAGGCCTCAGGTCACACAGTAAGTGCCAGAGCCAGGATTCAAGCTCAGAGAACGTGGCTTCAGAGCGCATACTCATTTGCTCTCCAGCTGTTCAGTGGCACATGTTTCCAGTGCTCTCAACAGCTTTGTGGGGTTAGTCATAGGGCCACCACTTCACAGTTGAGGGAATAGACCGAAACATTGAATAGTGAGCGTGAAGTCGTGAGCACAGGAAGTGGCCAAGCTGAGATTCAGAGTCAGGTATTTCTTACTAAAACGTCTGCATTTTTCCTGCTCCATTTTATTTGGCATTTCTTCCTAATTAAATTTTAGTCTCTGAAGATAAAAACCGTTGTCTCATGTTTTCATAGTACTCGTGTAGTGCGTCTTATGGTGCTAAGCGAAAAGGTTCTTGACTAATTGGGGTAACGTTAATGTCCAGCATATTTTACCGTTACAAGTTTTTTAAGTTGAGGCTTCATGATGTGAATGTTGACTCTGTTAAGATGAAGTACTTCACTTGTGTGGTTTCACTGTGTTGTTTCACTGTATGTAATATATTTAAGTGCTTGCTTTTGAACTCCTTCCTCTGCTTTTCAGGTACTATGAAGCATTTCCGCCACTTTCTGAGAAACCAGTTTGCCTGCAAGAAATCATGACCGTGTGGAACAAGTCCAAAGCCTGTTCTTACTCTAGCTCCTCTTCATCGTCCACAGCCCCCGCAGCGAGCACAGATACATCCTCCCCAAAGGACTGCAATAGTGAAAGCGAAGTCATCAAAGAAAGAAGTGCTGAAGTGTCCACCGCGGTGCATGAGAAAAGCCGGAGCAGAAGCAGACACGAGAAGGAGAGCAAGCTGAGTAACGGCACCGCCGAAGAAAAGCCCACCGTGTACAAAAAGCAAGTTCGACATAAACCCGAAGGGAAGATTCGCCCTCGCTCCTGGTCTTCCGGCTCCAGCGAAGCAGGCTCGAGTTCAAGTGGCAATCAGGGAGAGTTAAAAGCATCCATGAAGTATGTTAAAGTAAGACACAAGGCACGAGAAATTCGAAACAAAAAAGGGCGAAATGGGCAAAGCAGGCTGTCGCTGAAGCACGGGGAGAAGGCAGAAAGGAGCGTCCACGCAGGCGGTAGCAGCAGCAGCAGCAGCAGTAGCAGCAGCGGCGGTGGTGGCTCCATCAGGCAGCTGTGCAAGCGGGGCAAAAGAACAGCGAAAGAGACGGGAAGGAAAGATCCCGGCAGCACCGGCGGAAAAGACCTGTACGTGGACAGCAGAAATGATAGAGAATACAAAGAGGAGCCTTTGTGGTATACCGAACCAATTGCTGAATATTTTGTTCCTTTGAGTAGAAAAAGCAAACTAGAGACCACATACCGAAACAGACAAGATGCGGGTCCTCTGACCTCAGAGGCAGTGGAAGACTTGTCTGAGTCAGTGCATGGTCTTTGTATCAGCAACAATAATATTCATAAAACATACCTCGCAGCAGGTACTTTCATTGATGGTCATTTTGTAGAAATGCCTGCAGTTATAAATGAGGATATTGACCTCGCTGGGACCTCATTATGTTCTCTACCAGAGGACAATAAATACCTGGATGATATTCATCTATCAGAATTAACACACTTCTACGAAGTGGACATTGATCAATCCATGTTGGATCCTGGTGCCTCAGAAACAATGCAAGGAGAAAGTCGGATTTTGAATATGATTCGACAAAAAAGCAAAGAGAATACAGATTTTGAGGCAGAATGTTGCATAGTGTTAGATGGTATGGAGTTGCAAGGGGAACGTGCAATATGGACAGATTCTACCAGCTCTGTGGGTGCCGAAGGCTTGTTCCTACAAGACCTCGGCAATCTGGCTCAATTTTGGGAGTGCTGTTCATCTAGCTCTGGCGATGCTGATGGAGAGAGTTTTGGAGGAGACTCTCCGATAAGGCTCTCTCCGATCTTGGACAGCACAATGCTCAATTCACACTTGCTTGCTGGCAATCAAGAGCTCTTCTCAGATATTAATGAAGGATCTGGTATAAACTCTTGTTTTTCAGTGTTTGAAGTGCAATGCAGTAATTCTGTTTTACCATTTTCTTTTGAAACACTCAACTTGGGCAATGAAAATGCAGATTCTAGTGCTAACATGCTTGGGAAAACACAGTCAAGATTGCTAATATGGACCAAAAATAGTGCCTTTGAAGAAAACGAACACTGTTCTAATCTTTCAACAAGAACTTGTAGTCCGTGGTCCCATTCAGAAGAAACACGTTCAGACAATGAGACAGTAAACATTCAGTTTGAAGAATCCACACAGTTTAATGCGGAAGATATTAATTATGTGGTTCCTAGAGTCTCGTCAAATTATGTAGATGAAGAACTTCTAGATTTTTTGCAAGACGAAACTTGCCAGCAAAATAGTAGAACTGTAGGAGAAATTCCCACTTTAGTTTTCAAAAAAAGATCTAAACTAGAGTCTGTCTGTGGTATTCAGCTAGAACAAAAACCAGAAAACAAAAACTTTGAAACTACACAAGCGTGTAGTGAAAGCAGTCCACATGGAGATGGCTACAGCTCAGGGGTTATTAAAGACATTTGGACAAAGATGGCAGATAGGAATTCTGCAGCTACAGTAGAAATAGAAAGAATTGACGATGAGTTGTTCTCCACAGATGTAAATAACTACTGCTGCTGTCTGGATGCTGAAGCTAAAATGGAGACCCTTCAGGAGCCCAGCAGGGCTGTGCAGAGATCAGAATATCATCTCTGGGAGGGACAGAAGGAGAACCTAGAGCAAAGAGCATTTGTTTCTAATGAGCTGTCAAAGGCGGATGTTGGTGATTACACCACACCCTCCAAACCTTGGGATGTGGCCCAAGAGAAAGAGAACGCGTTCATTCTTGGCGGCGTCTACGGAGAACTCAAGACCTTCAATAGCGACGGGGAATGGGCAGTTGTGCCACCTAGTCACACCAAAGGAAGCTTGCTGCAGTGTGCCGCTTCTGACGTTGTGACAATAGCTGGGACAGATGTCTTCATGACCCCTGGAAACAGCTTTGCTCCTGGTCACAGGCAGTTGTGGAAACCCTTTGTGTCATTTGAACAGAACGACCCACCGAGGAGTGGCGAGAGTGGATTAAATAAAGGATTTTCTTTTATCTTCCATGAAGACTTGCTCGGAGCCTGCAGTAACTTTCAAGTCGAAGATCCTGGACTCGAATATTCACTCTCTTCTTTTGACTTCAGCAATCCATTTTCGCAAGTTCTTCACGTGGAATGTTCATTTGAACCTGAGGGGATTGCCTCTTTCAGCCCCAGTTTCAAGCCGAAATCAATCCTCTGCTCGGATTCAGACAGTGAGGTGTTCCACCCTCGGATATGTGGCGTCGACAGAACGCAGTACAGGGCTATTCGGATATCTCCTCGGACGCACTTTCGCCCAATCTCGGCATCTGAGCTGTCGCCTGGAGGAGGAAGTGAGTCGGAATTCGAATCTGAGAAAGATGAAGCAAATCTTCCCATTCCGCCTCAGGTTGACGTATTTGAAGATCCACAGGCAGATCTCAAACCTCTGGAAGAAGATGCAGAGAAAGAAGGCCATTACTATGGAAAATCAGAGCTTGAGTCTGGGAAATTCCTTCCGAGATTAAAAAAATCGGGAATGGAAAAGAGCGCTCAGACATCACTGGATTCCCAGGAGGAGGCAGCTGGGATTCTGCCAATTGGAAAGCAAAATCAGTGTTTGGAATGCAGCATGAATGAATCTCTGGAAATAGATTTAGAAAGCTCAGAAGCAAATTGTAAAATAATGGCACAATGTGAGGAAGAAATGAATGATTTTTGCAGTTGCAAAGCAGGCTGTCAGTTCCCTGCTTGTGAAGATAATCCAGTCTCTTCAGGACAGCTGGAAGAGGTATGTGTCTGTGCACATCAGTGTTTACAAAGGATTTGATCAGAGATCAATCCAATAATAGCCACGTCAGACAATGAAAGGTAGGATGAAATTACTAGGAAATTAGCCTCAATGTCTTAGAGCTCATCACTCTTGACTTTCCGTTTAAGGATTTAAAATAGATGTGATATTTATAAATTTGAAGTAGACAGGAGTCCTTCCTGCAGAGAAAAGACACATTACAATAAATCACGAGATGTAAGATACTTATGTTAATATGCGTGTACTGTGTATAAAGCACCTAACATATATAAGCTTTCAAAGTCGATGAACCGGGACGGGACTGCTAGAAAAGAGGGGTTTTTTTTTTTTTTAGGTAGTAAGCCTGCTTAACTGCCTCTTAGTCATTGATCAATTTTATTAAAGCCTGTGTATTACATGTAATGTACATGACATCTAGAAAACAGTTTCTAAAACACATTGCGGTACGTGTTTAAATGAGCCTACAATCCACATGTAGCAAGATAACCTGCAGAACCTAAGCACAGATGTACCTTGCTTCGTGTGAAGCATACATTCCTGAAGCTGTGAGCTCTGCATTGAGTCCGTCAGGCGAGGTTAATGTCGACACTTTCACTAATGGAAGTCATTGGGCCTTTAACTGTATTCCTCAGAAGTGGTATGAGATTAAATTCATTGTACCAGAACTAACACTTGAGGCAACAACCTGCTTCGCAAAAGAAAGCATAGCTATCTGCCCACTTTTCAACCGTTGTTTGACATAGCAGCACCTGGCCTTTCTCCAAAAGCAGCTAGGTAAGCAGAGTTGGAGGCGTTTAGAAGTCAGAGCACCTGAGGCGGAGCAGCTGCGCATTGCCTGTCCTGCGTATGGCTCCCACCCGGGCCATGAGGCTTTCTTCACGTGCCGCCTCTTTCACTGACACTGTCCCTAATTCCTCTTCTCTCTTCTACTCCACCCTCGCCCTGCACCAGAATTAATTTCTGCCTTCTCTTAGCTTTCCATACTTTCTGCCTCTTTTCTTCCTGCATTTTCCGTGTCTCAAGTTATTTATGTACTTTGTCTCATACTCGAGTATCAGCCCTGTAGGGCTGTGGACGATGCCTTTTTCTTTGTTGAGTCAGAGTGCCTGGGTGTGCAGCTTCTTGCCTGTGATTCTCGGAAACCCCCAGGTAACTTTAGACTCAGCCTCTCTCATCAGTTTGCCTAGAGATCCATAGCGGGGTGAGTGTGAACGGCTGAGGAGAAAGCAGTCATGTCATTAGCATTGATTAGATGTTTATTGCCCCGTTCATCCCCCTTCAGTATTCCTTCATGTACTTTGTGTCTCACCTGCTTCCAGCTTGGGAAGAAAGAAAAGAGGGAAGAAGCGAGAGTCTGCCTCATTCCACTACCGCATTCCTTCGCTTTCTAGTATGGTGACGTGTCCCCCGTTACCAGACTCCTGGGTTTTCCTGAAACCCAGGTGTTAGCTTCCAGAGGATGTTCGGGTTGCCTGAGGGTCCAGGGGCTCTCAGGACTGTCAGGGCCGACTCTCAGAGCATGTCTGCATCTCTTCATAGATTGGCCCAAAGTATGGAGAGTCCAGAGAGTGGCCTGAAGGGACACTTTGGGACCAGGCTGGGACTAGGACCTGTGCCCTTTCTCAGTTGCCTGGTCAATCTTGGTGAGCCCACCAGAGCATATTTTCTCCCTTCCCTGAGCGAAGGCAGTCTTTCAAGAAGGCCATCTGTGACCCTGTTTCAGGGTCACTTCTCGCCCATGTTATTTCACACCAAGAAGACAGAAATGTAAGATATCCAAGAGAATGGGTGCTTAGAAGCAGGAAGCGAGTAGGACTTTTTACAGAAGTGCAGTTCCATTCAGCAGACATTGACTGGATGCCCGTTGTGTGCCCGTCCTGGGGGAGGAGCCCCAGACAAGTAAGACCTCATTCTTGCCCGTGCAGAGGTCAGCGTAGGCAGGAGAACCAGTTTGTAAACGGGTCATACAGTCCCCATTAGAAGTTACAAGAAGGCATGGACACAGCTCCCTCCCCACAAGCACCCAGGGGTGCGAGCTGTGGTGGGCCCTCTAAGGAGATAAGCAGGTGCATACTCACCTACATCCCTTCCTGTCTCGGCCTTTTTAACTGAAATGGCCCCTGAATCACCTGGCCTGTACTTCCTGCGTCATGTTCCACCGGGTGGACGCACTGGGATTTAACTGGCGGGGTCCCTGACCTTTCAAGGCAGTTTTAGGTAAGGTGGTAGGTGGGTGATGGAGGTGAGCTCAGGACGCCGGGGGAGCCTCCAGAGAGTCCCCTGAGGCTGTGGGAGATGCAGGAGCTGTCTGAACGGACCTGGGGAGGCTAGGCACAGGCCAGGTAGGGAGGCTTGGGCCGTGGAGGTGTGTGGGGTGAGGGGGCACTGCTCATGCTGGGTGTGGACGCAGTTGAAGACTGGCACAGAGAAGAGGGTGCCGCTGGTGCCTGTGGGTGCATACATTGGTGACAGAAGTGTCCTCGTCATTTGCTCCACTGCCCGCTTAACGCACAGCACTTTGAAGCACAGAAAAGCAGAAGGCTTGGTCCTTATCTTCAGGGACTGTCCTGTCCAGTCCAGGAAAGTGGGTCATTTTGCCCCAGCACACCCTGGGCTCCGGAGGCGAGCAGGTCAGACGTGGAGTGGGAGTCATCCTGGGGGTGAGCACCCACCAGCTGGGGAGGCCAGGCTCTGGGAGGGAGCCCGCGGGAAGGCACAGAGCCGCTGGGAGCAGACGAGGCGCGCCTGAGGCTGCGGTCCGCTGCGCTCGCCTCTCCCTGTCGCCGCGCTGCTGCTGTTTGAGAGAGGCCTCAGGAAGGCTTCCTCTCCCCTTTGTGAACCAGTGTCTGAGAACAGCCTGTGATGAAAGGGTGCTGGACCCCAAGTAAGGGCCACCCCTGCCCCTTTCTCTTCACCAGAACTAGGCTGTTCAGCGAGGGGGTGAAGCGGTGGCACCCTTGATCCCTTTACCTGGCTTCCATCTCCCAAGGAACTCTGGAGAACGACCTCGGTGGTCAGGCTTCTAGAATGAAGTGTGTGGGCTTTTCCTCACTGTTTGATTCAGCCATCAAATCTGAATCAAGAGCCTCCTGTGCCAGGCACTGTTCTAGATGCTGGGAATAAGTAGCAAAGAGCCCTGTGTTGGTAGAGTCCCTGTGGCCCTGGGGAGCTGACACTGAGCAGGCAGCTGTGTGCCACGGGAGCCCATGTGGGAAGTGCTATTCCACAGGAGAAGAGCTGGCCCAGCCATGTGGCCAGTTTGCAGTGACGGGGGGAGTTTGTCATGTTAAGTATGGAGGCAGGGCAGGCTTCCTCCTGATGCTGCCATCTGATGAGGTACTTGCGTGAGAGAGTGAGCAGGAAGACACCTGCAGGCTGGCAGGTGCCCATCTCCCTGGGGCGCCCAGTCCTGGTCTGCGTTGCTCTGCGTCCAGTTTCCTCTATTCTTCCTGCACTTTTTCCCCAGTACTGGGGCATCGAGCCCAACGCGCTCTTCTCCTGAGCTACACCCTCAGCTCCCTTTTCAGTTTTTTGTTCTAAGACAGTGTCTCTCTCTCAGTTGCTCAGGCTGTCTCTGGCCTCGAACTCATGATCCTCCCGCTGCAGGCTCCCAGATTGCTGGGGTTACAGGCCAACACCATGGTGCCTGGCTGCTTTCTGCATTCTTTCCCAACACAACGCAGGTAGAAATTAGTTAATACGTTAAATAGATGTTAGGTGCCGTCAGGTTGGGGCCTAATCATACCAACCCTATGTACAACAGAATGAAACACTCCCAATTCTGTGGCAGGCACACAATCTTTTCTATGTTTAAGCCCATTGTTGCGACCATCATGTCAATCCATCTAGATGAGGGTCTTTTTATTCCGGGTCCTGCCACTCTCCCAAACATGATGTCCTTCTCCAGGGATCGGTCCCTCCAGACAACACGTCCAAAATACAGAAGACACCTTGCTTCCTAGCCATCCTTGCTTCCAAGGAACACTCTGGTTGCACTTCTTCAAGGACAGATCTGTTGGTTCTTTTGGCAGTCCATGGTATATTCAATATTAGTCTCCAGTACTATAATTGAAAAGCATCAGTTCTCCTCTCTGCTTTGTTCAGTGTCCAGCTTTCACAACCATATGATGCTATGACTATGAAAATACCATGGCATGAGTCAGGTGCATCTTTGCCTTCAGTGTGACATCTGTACTTTTCAACATTTTAAAGAGGTCTTTTGAAGCACCTTTTCCCAATGCCATGCATCTTTTGATTTCTTGATTGCTGTTTCCCATGGGTGTTGATTGTAGAACCAAGTAAAGCAAAATCTTGGTTGTACAACCTCAATCTTTTCTCCATTTATCGTAGGACTGCATATTGACCCAGTTGTAAGGATTTGTGTTTTGTTGATGTTGAGGCACAGTCCACACTGAAGGCTGTGCTCCTTGATCTTCATCAGTAAATGTTTGGGATCCTCTTCACTTTCAGCAGCAGCGTTGTGTCATCTGCATAACGCAGGTTGTTAACGAGTCTTCCTCCAATTGTAATGCTGTGTTCTTCATAAAGTCCTGCGTCTCAGATTATTTGTTCAGCATAGAGATTGAAGCGGTACAGTGAAAAGATACAGCCCTGACGCACACTTTTCTTGACTTCAAACTAGCAGTGTTTACTTGTTCTCTTTGAACAACTGCCTCCTGGTCCATGTACAGATTCCTCATGAGTACAATTAAGTGCTCTGGTGTTCCCGTTCTTCACAATGTTATCCATAATTTGTTGTGTTCCACACAGTCAAATGCCTTTGGATAGTCAATAAGACATAGACATCTTTTTGGTATTCTCTGCTTTTGGCTAATGTCCATCTGATGTCAGCAATGATGCCTCTGGTTCCATGCCCTCATCCGAATCTGGCTTGGTTTTCTGGCAGTTCCCTGTCTATATACGGCTGCAGTCGCTTTTGAATGATCTTTAGCAAAGTCTTACTTTTGTGTGATATTAATGATATCATTGAATAATTTCCATATTCGGTTGGGTCCCCTTTCTTGGGAATGGGCACAAATCTGGATCTCTTCCAGTCAGTTGGCCAGGTAGCTGTTTTCCAAGTCTGTTGACATAGACAAGTGAGCACTTCCTGTTTCTCTATCGATAGTCCATCAACTCCTGGAGACTTGTGTTTCACCAGTTCTTCAAGGCAGCTTTCACTTCGTCCTTCAGGACCATTGGCTTCTGATCATATGCAACCTCTTGAAATGGTTGGTCATCCATTTACGAGTTCCTTTTGGTATAATGATTTTGTATTTTGTCCATCTTCTTTTGATGTTTCTTGCATTTAATATTTTCCCATAGAATCCTTCACTATTGCCACTTGAGGCTTGAATTTTGTCTTCAGGTCCTTGATCTTCACAAAGAACGTGTTCTTCCCTTCTTGTTTTCTATCTCCAGCTCTTTGCATGTCATTATAATACTTGGTTTCCTGTTGAAATCTTCTGTTTAGTTCTTTAACTTTGTCTTGTCTTCCTTTTACTTTAGCTACTCATCATTCACGTGCACATTTCAGAGTCTCTGTTGACATGAAATTTGGTCTTTTCTTTTTTCCCTGTCTTTTTAATAATCTGTTGCTTTCCTCATGAATGAGGTCTTTGATGTCATGCCACAGCTTGTCTGGTCTCTCATCATTAGTGTCTAAGGTATCAAACCTGTTCGTGAGGTGGTCTCTGACCTCAGGTGGGATATACTCAGTCATATCTTGGCTCTTGTACACTTGTGCTAATTTTCTTCTCTTTCAGTTTGAGCCTACGTGTGAGTCTGATCTAGAGTCAGCACGTGGTCTTCTTCTGACTTTAGATATGGAGCTTTTCCATCATCTCTTTCCACAAAAGTAACCAGTCTGGTTCCTGTATATTCCATCTGGTGGATTCCATGTGTACAGTCTCTGTTTATATTGGTGAAAAAAATATCTGCTATGAAAAGGTCATTGGTCTGACAAAATTCTATCATGCAATCCCCAGCATTGTTTCTGTCACCAAGGCCGTATTTTCCAACTGTTGAGCCTTCTTTCTTTCCAGTTTTTGCATTCCAGTCACTAGTAGTTATTAGTACAGCCTGATTGCATGTTTGATCTATTTCAGATTGCTGAAGTTAGGAAAAATCTTCCCTGCCTTCATTTGTGGTTTTAGTGGTGGGTGCATAAATTTGAATAATAGTCATTAACCGGCCTTCCTTGTAGGCGTGTGGATATATTATTCTATCGTTGACAGCATTGTACTTCGAGATAGATCTTGAGGTGTCTGTTTTGATGATGAATGCAACCCTATTTCTCTTTAAATTGTCATTCCTGGCATAGTAGACCATGTTTATGTGATTCAGAATGGCCCATGCCAGTCCATTTTAGCTCACTGATGCCTAGAATATTGTTTATGTGCTGCATTTCCCTTTTGATGATTTCTCATTTTCCTACATTCACACTACATACATTCCATGTTCCATTTATTAGTGGGTATTTTATAGTTGTCCCACCTCATTTTGAGTTGTGCCACATCAGCAAATGGAGGTCCCTGGGGCTCTGCTACATTCTCATCATTAAGGTAGTCTGTACTTTGGGGAGACAGCACTTCCCCAGTTGTCTTTCGAGTGCCTTCCAACCTGGGAGCTCATTTTCCAGTACTACATCTGACAGTGTTTCTCTACTATTCATAGGGTTTTCAATGGCTAGTTGTTTCAGGAGTGGGCTGCCGGATTCTTCTCCCTAGTCTGTCTTAGTCTGGAAGCTCACCTGAAACCTGTCCACCGTGGGCGTCCTGCTGGTATCTGAGACACCAGTGGCATAACTTTCAGTATCACAGCAACGCGCGAAGTCCCCACAGTACAGCAAAGTGATGGACACATGGGGAAAACAGACAGTAAATGAGCAAAATGTGGTTAACTTTCCTGGACAACCTAAAAATTGGAAACAACTGAATGTGAAGATGTCATAAAGTGGTGCATGTTAGTTGAATATGGTCACTGTAGCATAAAATAGAAGAGAAGTCCACCTAAATGGGAGACACAGAAAGCCTCTTCAAATAATGCCAGAAAGTGGCAAGGTCATACCTGTGGTCTCAGCAGAGGAGAGGAGGACAGTAATGTGCTTGATGATTGCAGACTAGGCCTGGGAGGTAGTTTCTGCAGGTCTGCAGACACTGGAGGTACAACAGTGACTAAGGGTCCTGCCCTTAAGAAGCATCCAGTGCAAGCCAGTTGGCATATGACCTCTCCTAGGTGTGTGCTCCCAGCCCCACTGTGGTTCTTGACCCCTCCAGCCTCCTTTCCTGGCCATGTGCCATCATCCACCATTCCTTCTGTCTCCACTACCTGCCTCTGCCCCTCTTCCTGTGTCATGAGAGGACCAAAAGATGAGCTGCATAATTAAACTCACTAATAAAACTGGCTGGAACTCAAATAGGAACTTGCTACCTCCAGACCCATCTCTCTTCAGTGGTGCCTTGGGGTGCTGGAGAAAATCCTGGCGGCCCTCCCTTGATGCCCTGAGTAGCCCCAGGTGATCTCCCAGATGAGGGAAGGTCTTTTTGGAAGGCCTTGGGGTGCTGTGAGCAGTGCGCCAGGTGCTGTTACCCACCTTTTGTGAACTGCACGTCTTGTGCAATGCGGGCCTCATTTGCATGAAGCCCAGCCTTGTCAGGGCCCTTGACTTTGGCATCTGTTTATCTGACAGCAGTACTAATTTTTATTCTTAGGATAAGCCCCAGGAGAAAATAATGAAGGTTAACTTTACCACCCTGAGTAGGAAATACAGTTCGTGATTAAGGAGTATTTCTGAAAAGTTACGTTGTGAAAATAAAAGTGTGAAGTGTTTTTCCCATTTAGTGATATTATAAAAACACGTTACTGAATCAAGCTGTCTTAGACACATAAAACAGTTTATAGTTGAAAGCATAACAAAATCCTGTTAGGGAATTAATGTTCGTTAGCTACCGAAACAGTTCAGGTTTTAAATTTGAACACATGATGACGTGTCTTTTAGAACAGTGAAGAGCCAGGTGAGTTCACAGACCTCTCCGCTGAGCAGACCTCTGCTCAGCAGAGAGCACAGCACAGGGACCCTGGGAGGTACAAACATGCAGAGCCCAGGCCTTCCCTGGGGAGCTGTTGGCAGGCACACCTGCTCTCAGGCGCAGAGAAGGGGTGACCTCCAGCATTTTCAGGGTGCACGTGGTAACCAAAGCTGGCCACGGGATTCTGACAAGCACTCAGAGGTTGTCTTTTGTTCCCAGTGACAGCTGCTGTCTGCCAAACACCAGCCCCGTAGTGCACTGCCTAAGAGGGTGGGCAGGGTCCAACTAGGCCTGGAGAGTTCCACTTCTGAAGGGTGGAGCCTGGGCTCAGTCTTGGGTCCCCCTTGTGAGGCTAGGTGCTTTCCACTCTGCTGTGGCCATGGGGGCCATGCATAGTGAAGAGGCATAGCTCCCTTCCGTGTCATCTCTAGAGTACCTCAAGCTCGGGGCAACCCTGTTACGTGTGTGCACTTCTGAAAGGCAGAACTGTGCCTTACCTTGGCAGTGTTTCCTGTCTACCGTTTTTAAGTCTTGTAATACTTTTAGGGTTTTTTGTTAAGACTTTTGTGCTGCTTAAGAAAACTTGCTTTATTTGCTATGAGCGTGCTGGCTTTTTCTCCTTTGCCTTGCACAGAACAGTTAAACAAAAACCTCACCCACTTAAAAATCCTGGGTTTGTAGTCCACAGTTGGTAATGCTTGAGCTTTTTCCTCTATCCTGAGAGTTTATAAACCTTTTCTGTATTTGGTTCAATCTAAACAGTTTCCTGTATTGAACACTGATGTACAAGAAATGAATAGAAGTCAAGAAAAGCAGACCTGGTGGGAAAAAGCCTTGTACTCTCCTCTTTTTCCTGCTTCAGAGTGTGAAGGTAAGAAACCTGCATTTGTTCATTAATTCATTTAGGTTTCTAATTCATTCAGAGCAAGAAATTCTTTGCTACGAGTATCAGTTCGAGAAACACCAAGAGGTTTCTGTGTGGCCAGCACTTTACCACGCACTGGGGACACAGAGATGAACGAGAACTAGACCTTGCTCTTAAGTTCAGCCATGGGATGAAGGGAAAGGCTTGAAAATTCATAGAAGCATAAAAGGAGCCGGGCGCAGTGGCGCACGCCTGTAATTCCAGCGGCTCGGGAGGCAGAGGCGGGAGGATCGCAAGTTCAATACCAGAGGCAGTCTGCATATCTTAGTGAGATCCTGTCTCAAAAAGTAAAAAAAAAAAAAAAAAAAAAAATGGGCTGGGGGTGCAGCACTTGCAAAGCATGCACATGCTAGGCGCTGGGTTCAAGCCCCAGTACCACACACACACAAACACACACAAAAACACATAAAGATACCAACCTTGATGAGGTATGTACCAGTCACCACTGAACCTGGAGGAGGAGGTAACCTCTGTGGAAAGCAGGCAGGGGACCCTGGGGCAGAATGGAGGAGGAAGGACCCATTGGACTCAGCTGGGTTGTACCTGAGCCAGAAAGGCGGACAGGGAAGGAGCCTGTCAGATTTGGGAGCTGGGCTACCTTAGGTAGAGCAGGAAGGGACGACTGTGGGAAGGATTCCCGTTTTGGGGGTTGTTAAAGTCAGCAGTGTGTTGAGAACACTTCCAGCAACAGTGAAGATGAAGCTGAAAAACCGCAGGGCCCCTGCTGGCTGCTTAGGCTCTTGCAGTGGTCTGGGAGTAAGAAGATAAAGGATTGCACCGAAGTGGTAGCACTGGGGGTACATCAAGGGCTGCGGGTCAAGAGGTTTTGTAGAGCTGGTGTTCCAGTGACTTTTGTGAAGAGCGAGCAGCCGGTGGGAGTTTGGGGATTGTCTAGAAAGGAGGTGGAAATAGGTGGTGATTTTGTGAAGAGGACGGTCGGAGTTTGGGCCATGTTTTCAGTGGACCATGTGTGCTTTCCTGGTGGACACTGGCAGAAGCTGGAAGAAACCCTGACCGGGAATTTTGGGAGAAGCAGGAGCTAAGGAGACAACCCTTGTGGATTAGCTGAAGCAGTTGAGCTTGTGTGGACTGTGGCCTGCTGGGCCCGGTGCGTGTAGGTCCCTCCTGCAGGAGCCCTGAGAGGTTATGGCAGTCTCCCGAGATTATCTGCGCATGCATCTGTCATGGCTCCTCGGCTGAGCTGCAGTCAATGTGCAGTCAGCAACTTCTCTCACCAGCCTCGGTGCCTGCCCACCCCACCTGCCTGCCTTTGCAGCTGCTCCTGCCTGAGCTGACAGGATGGCTTCACCCTTCTTTGGGGTTTGCTTTTCTGTCCTGTAGCCACGGACAGCTTCCCAAACACTGTCTGCCTTCCTCCAAAAGGTTCAGCGGGCCTGAGGAGGGTGGCGCCTGCCTATAATCCAAGCAGCTTGGGAGGCAGTGACAACTCACAGTGCGTAGGGAGGCAGGAGGATCACAAATTTGATGCCAGTGGCAGCCTGCATAAGTTAGTGAGACCCTGTCTCAAAATACAAAGTAAAAGAATGAGCTAAGGGTATGGCTCAGTGGTTGAGTGCTTGCAAAAAGAGTGCCTGAGGCCCTAGGTTCAACTCCCCAGTACCACAAAAAAAAAAAAAAAAAAAAAGGTCCAGCTAGGTCATGAGCAGACAGAATCTGTGTGTTCACTTAGGTCTATTTCAGTGGTTGTCAAAGGCCGGTTGCTGCTGTTGCTCTCGCAGGGGCCCCTATCTTGGCGCCCCTTTTTCACCGGCAAGGTGGTCTCGGTCTTTTCAGTAATCCCCATGAGAGCCTCATGAGATGTCCCTCATTTTCAGATGAGGAAGCTGTGTCTCCAGATTAGTAATTTGCCCAAGTCTTGCCTTTAAATGTGACTGGGTGCCGGATTTTGTGGCTGTGGACTAGCAGTTTTGCCTGCTATATCGAGGGTCCCCAGTCTCCAGGCCATGCATGGGTAGCTAGCTGTGGGCTGTTAGGAGCCAGGCCACACGGCAGGAGGTTAGCAGCAGGCAAACAGGCACAGCTTCATCTGTATTTACAGCTGCTCCCCACTGCTTGAATCTTCCTGAAAAATTATCTTCCCTGAAGCCAGTGTCCAGTGCCAGAAAGGCTGGGGACCCCTGCTGTAGAGTCGTGGTCTGTGCTTGGTGGCCAGGTGAGCACCGAGGTGAGAGGGGCACAGAGTCGGCCCTCACGAACGTCCGGTCTGTGCGCTGGGCGCGTGTAAGACAGGTGCAGCTCATGGAACACATGTCGGAAGGGCGGGAGCTGTCCCGCAGAGAGCCACCCTGGAGAGCCAGGAGGGGGAGCGTGCTTCGAGAGACAGAAGGCGGGCGGAGGTGGGAGAAGCGTGGATTCTGAAAATCACCACAGGCCCGTACTGACTTCATGCTTCCCCACTCGGTTCAGGTTTCCGTCGCTTTTTAGCAGGAGCCCAGCTCCCACTCTGAGCTCCAGGTCTCTGGTTGTCCAGTCTCTTGGCCAGTCAGTGACTGTAGCCTGCGACCCTTTAGTGTGCTCACGTGGAAAGGCACGTACAGAGCCTCCACCGGCAGATGGCAGCAGGCTGTCCTTTCAGTCCTCGTGCAGGAGCCTTGCAGTGACAGTGCAAAGTGTCCTTTCCGTATGTGGGCCTGTGCGTGTCTGGCCTTACGAGGGAGTTACCCAAGACGACAGCGGAGCACTGGCCTCGTGTGCACAAGACCCTGGGGACGATCCCTAGTAACACATGCGTCCTCCTTCACCCTTCACAATGGTGCATGCCTGTGAGCCCAGTGACCTGCGAGAGTGAGACAGGAAGATCACAAGTTTGAGGACAGGCAGCCTGTGTAATTTAGCAAGACCCTGACTCAAAAAATAAAAACTGGTCTGGGGGTGCAGCCTGGGTATAGAGTGCTTATAACACATTCATAGGGCCCTGAATTCAGCCCCCTAGTACTTAAAAAAAAGCGGTGGGGTCTAAGGACTCCTGAAGCTTCCAGCCTTATAAAGGATTAGTAATAAGCACAGCTGCCCAGGGCTGTGGCTGACGGGCAGCTCTGAGCATCCTTGGGAAGGGAGGTTGTCCCCGCGCCCATCTGGCCCGAGAGCCCAGCCCCTCGGCATCGGCCCTGCCAGCCTTGCCACGTGTCCACAGGCGCCTCCACTCAGCACATATGCCGCCTTTGTGCTGGCCACTGCCCAAGGCACACGGTCCCTGTCCTGGTCAGGTGCCTTCTGAGGAGGGCCTTGAGGGAATGAGGTGCAGACCACCTGACAGCTGGGGCTGCCTGCAGGAGAAGGTGCCGGCAGGAGTGGAGGTGGGGCTGGCAGGAGATGACATCCCCAGGGGCGTGGAGGGAGTGCGGCTGGCCGGGCTGGCAGAGCAGACCACAGAGCACTCGCCCACCCGCACCCTGCTTTTTGGAGCTTTGCGGGCCCGTTGGTGTCAGCATGTGTTGCCCTGCCTGTGCAGAGTGAGTGCAGTGCAGCTGTGCCTGGTGCCTCGGCCTTGGCAGTGGCTGGGCCTCCTGATGGGGTGGTCGTAAGGGGGAAGGCGCAAGAGGTACAGTGTCTGAAGTCGTCCCTGACACATTCATCCCTCAGAGCAGGAGCCGTCGCTGCAAGCATTACCAGCAGCACGCGGGCGGCAGTGCGGCCTCTCCCTTTCCTGCCGCCCTGCGTGCAGTATGATGGAGGTGTGCCCTCCCTCCTCCCGGGACCTTCCTCTTCCCGGAAGTGGCCGCCTTCCCCGCCACAGTCCTTTGCCTGGCAGATGGCAGTGTGGTGAGAAGGGGTGAAGAGCAGGGGCCTCCCCGGCCATGCCAAAGCCCGTGTCCTGGCTGGCTGGCTGGTGGGCTGGAGGAAGCGCATGGTCAGGCCAGCTTCACCTGCAGCCCCCCTTCAGTGCACTCAGGGCCTTCTGGGAGGACTGGGGGGGCTGGGTCTTAGAGGTGAGGGGCCTGGGCCTGGAGAAGTTGAATAGTTTGCCCATGGCCGTGTCACAAAGGAGAAGCAGAACCTGGCATTGGCCATGACCCGTCCCCGCCCCAGAGCCCAGGTTATTGTAACAACTCGAGGTGCCTGGGGCCGTGAGGTTGTGGAGAGTCCATCCGGCCAGCAGGCCTGGGCGAGGCAGAGCAGGCCGTTGCCTGCCCTTTGTGTAGGTCCGCACCCGCTGTGGGGGTGCTCCTTGAGGCTGGCACGTGGCCCATTGCATCTCACTGAGCCCTCGTGGTGACCCTCCAGCGCGGAGCAGCAAAGCCAGGTCCACACCCAGCCCCTCGCTGTGCCACAGCCGCCTCCTTCACGGGGCGGGAAGACGTGATGCTGGTCTAGGTGGAGACCAGAGTCCCACACGCGGTGTGCTGGAGTCACTCGGGGGCTTCTCGGGAGGCCTGGAGGTGGCACCCCCGGCAGAACAGTTCCTCCATCTCCCTGAGCCGCAGGTGACTCGAACGTGCCACATGGGTTGAGAACAGCCAGACTTCCTGGAGCTATTCTGTCCCTCCTAATTCCAGCCCACTTTTCCCTCCCCTTCCTGCAACACCTGCCCAGTTACAGCTCGAGCCTCCTTGCCTTCCTGTCCCACGGAGAGCATGGCGTTGAGTCAGGAAGAAAGGCCAGGCTGTTCCCTGTTTGCTTTCTCATTACCTCCCCCGTCCCGCGTTCTGTGAACATAACTGTGACGCATCATCTGTCTGCCTCCACTTCACCGTCATTCCTGAGAGCAAGGGCCTCACTGGTCTTTTTATCCTGTGTTCCCAGGGCCAGCACATCCTAGGTGTGGCTACATATTTGTTGAGTGAATGTCTCATGGTGGACTATGCTTATGTTGGCCCATTAAAAAAAAAAAAAAGAAAAGAAACCCAGCTCATTAAACACTGTGGTCTAAGGACTTTTCAGGTGGCATAGCGTTTTTCTTCTCTGCACCTGGCTGGCTGTGCTGTTAGCGACCACCTCAGACCTCCAGAGGGTTGGGAGACCTACCTTTTCAGCGAAAGCGGAACAGGAATGTACGTTTCATAACTGTGTCTTAATGGAATTTCCCCCTTTCCCTCTTTTCCCTTCTCCATTCAAAATGATTAAGAATGTTATACAAATGCCAAGGGAGAGAATGGTATAGAAGAATATCCAGACGTTAAAGAAATGCCCAGTAATGAGGAGCGTCTGTTAGATTTTAATAGGGTAAGTGGATGTCCTCCTGTTACTAACCTAGACGTGGCCGCTGTCTCCCTTCATCGCTGCTCTTACAGACCCGGGAGCCAGCTGACCCTCTCCTCTCTGGTCCTCCTTTTGGGGCGGTCCTCACCTCCACCGTGGTTGACCAGGGCTTCCTAACGTGTCCCCATCTCCTCTGGCCTTACCTTCCTACCGCTGCCACAGAGGATCCCCTCTCCTCGAGTGGCATCTTTTCATCCGTCAGAACACACCACAAGGGGCCCTTCCAGGCTGCGCGCCCTCCCCATGCCCTCTCTGTGCCTGACAGGGTGGGCCGGTGTCGCGCTTGGCCCCCACATGTCACCTCCCTGACAGGCCTGGGAGCCCCTCTAGGGTGAGCCCCACACTTCCTCATTCAGACAGGCAGGAGGAGGAGCCCGAGGGAGCGGCTTTCTCTTCTCGGCCTTTGTGGTCCGTGTTGGTTCCGGCTCTGGGAGATTCTTCCCCAAAGCTGTGTGTGCTGGCGGTGCCCACAGATTTGGTGTGTGGAGGCTGCCGTGCACGGCCTCCCGCGGCCTTTGCCTCTCAGTGAACGGCTCATGTCATCCCCCACCAGCCTCCGGTCCCCACCCAGCTTGTTCTTCAGCCTTCCCCTCCTCTCGCCTCCTCACGGTCAGCCTCCAGCCTATGCTCCGCCCACCCCCCCAGCTCCTTCCCGCCCACCCCTTCCCCCACCCCATGCTCTGCCTCCTGCAGACCCCTGCCCCACGCCTCACTGGGAGCCATGGCCTGCCTGGTCCTTCGTGCTTTCTCCTGTCTCCTCCAGACTGCAGGACAGCGGCCTCATGGCACCCCTGGGCGCTAGGTGTTGCCTGCCCATCTTGAGGACTAGAAAACAGAGGCCCCTGCAGATTAAGAGCCATGCGTCTGAGGTCATAGGGCCAGAGTGAGAGTGGGCCTGAGCCCCAAGCCCAGCCGGCTGACTCTGGAGCCTCCCTCCTCCCTCTGCCCGTTGCTCCCTCTGCCCCTCCTCTGAGGCTCTCAGGCAGCGGGGTGACATCAGTTAGGAGCAGGTGTGATGACTGGCGGGGGTGTTGCCAGTTGCTGTGACTGGTGAGGTGCTGCCCCCTCTGGCACCTCAGCTTCTAGAGGCTGGAGACGCAAGCTTTCTGGTCAGGGAGAGCCCACTGCGCACCGCAGAGTTTACTCTCCAGAGCACTGGGTAACGCTGGACCCTAGCTCAGAAGCAGGCCCTGGGAGGCAGCCAGCCCCCAGAAGCGCCCCCTTCCGGCCACTCTTCCCACCTGTGCATCTGCAGTGTGAAGCTGTCTGTCGGTTTGCTTGTTTGTCTTCTCCATCAGAGCGTGGGCTCCAGGGGGCTTGGTTCTGTCCATCCGCCCATCCGAGTCCCCTGCCCAGTACCATGGCTGTCTCTGCAGCAGGCGTTCAGGCTTGCTGAAGGTTACGGAATTCCTTTCCTCCTACCCTGAGGGCCACATCTGTCCAAGCGAGTGAGCATGCAGAATTAGGGTCGGAATCCTTCATGGATCAGGGAGGAGAGGTTCTGCTCTGAGACAGTCAAGCTCTTCATATTGTTTTAACTCTCCGCAGGAGAACGTCAGTAATTTATTTCCTCTGTCTGTAAATGAAGAGTATCTCAGCCCTTCGAGGAAGCCAGTGGGATTGCTGATGTGCTGAACATTGTTTCTTGAATTATAGGTATCTTCTGTTTATGAAGCAAGATGCACAGGAGAGAGAGGTCCCGGGGCACAGCCGGACGGCCCGCACGGGAAGATGTGCTCCAGTGCCAGCTCCGACTCGGGCGACTCGGGCTCCGAAGGTGGCGGCGAGTGGGTGGGCCTCAGCAGAGAGGGGCTCTTCTCCCGAACTCACCTCTGAGCCTGCCGAGCAGTGGCGGGCACTGAGAATGATGTGTGACGGGAATCGCCTTCCGTGGGGACTTAGTCTACAGCAGCAACTTAGGTCTCTCCTTCGATTAACTGAGTCGCCTCAGCGATCCCTTTCTCTTCTCGCTTCCTTTAGAGTTGAGGATAGCTGTCTTGCTGAAGATTTGTTTCCGCCGTTCAGTTCTTGCTGTCTGCAGTAGCCTAGACTGTGCCGTTCAGTGAAGAGTGGGTGTGCATGTGCTTGCTTCGCGGGTCCCCGCTTCTGCGCCGCAGCTGCAGGCCTCCTCCCTCTCGCTGCAGCTGCCTCCTTGTCACCTTGTCAGCACTGCAGCGCTGCGGCCGCCACTTCCGCCGCCGCCCAGAGACTCTAGCCTTATTCTCTGGGAGCCAGGAGATCAGCGCTCCCCTCCGGGGGTCAGGGCCTTCCCGAAGGCAGGAGGGGAGCGCGTGACTCATCGACTGTCTCGTTTGGTGAAACCTCGCGCACCCGCGGCGCAGGAACCACGAGGGCGTGCGCGTAGAGACTTACAAAAATACTGTGTTTTCTCTCTTAGGACTTTTCTCTTCTAAAGTGTCATGGAAGATACTATGGTTTGTGACTTTCTCGCTAACTGAAGAAGCCGAGGATTTGGGGCATGGGGTGGTAGAGGAGGCAGAGCAGGGGGAAGGGTGCCCACGCCGCCCCACTGAGCTCTGACAGTGCAGACCTTTACACCAGAAGCCAGCCAAGGTTCTGTGTGGCGAGTCTTCAGCACTTGGTGAGGACCTTAGTTGCAAATTGTTGTTGTTTTCTGATGTCTCCATCGAATCAAAGCCCCCCCCAACCTGACGTTGTAAACATGTGGCACGCAATAAGGCCCCTCATCACCCCAGAGAAATCCTTGGCTGCTGCAGCTAGCTGCTCTGTGGCTGTGGCGTAGTGTAGCTTATGTCTCATTCTGTGTCTGAGAGAGCGTTCTGGGCAAGCTGTGTGTGTGCTGGGCTGGGGTGGGTAGAGTAACTGTTCCACGCACCCGCGTGGCCGCTGCTCCGACCGTTGCCTCGCGTGGCTTGCTTTCCACTCTACTCGGTGAGCCGGGGAGTTGGTGCGTCTCTCACAAGTCGCATCTGTGCCCGCCGGTCACCTCAGGCTCCCACCATGCTGCGCAACAGGTGGAGGCGAGGAGGGGCAGCGTTTGCAAAGCGTAACATCATCCTGAGTAGTTTTTCTTTTTTAATCAACCTGTTTTAAAAACATCTAACCTGTGACGTGAGTTCGGCATGTGTGTGACATCAGGCATGGCGGAGAAGTCTGACGCGGCGGTGACGGCTTCGGCAGTGACTCTGCAGGCGGCGAGCGCACGGGTGGCTCATTAGCTGGGAGCTGGGCTGCCTGGGGGTGCCTCGCTTTGAGCGTTTGAGTTTGTTGCCTTTTCTTTAGTTGATCACATAGAAAGCACTGTTGAAGCCGTGGAGTCCCTGAGGCCCCACGTGTCCTCACTGCCACAAGCCGCGCGTGCTCCTTGGGGTCAGTCCCACCGCCTGTTAGGTTTATTTTTATGCAGCACATCTTTTGACACTTTACAGATGGGTTTGTGTGTGCATGTGTGTGCATGTGTAAGGTTTTATGTTGCTCTTATTTATTTACAGACATCAAGTTTTATGTATTTTCCTTTCTTCCGGAGCTTCCTAAAAATTGATTAGCATCTGCACTGAAATATATCTTAACATCAAAGACAAAAAAAGGATTGGACGTCATAAATTCTTAAGGTCACTGCGGTGACGGTTCTCCTAGACACCGTTGCTTAGGTAGCACAGATCTAATACCTAGATTTCAGATACAACCTTGAGCTCGGTTTCTGATCCGAGAAAAGGGCTCCAGGGGGCAAAGGTGCCGAATCCTCAGACCTCGGGGGCTGGAAAGCACCTTCCACAGAGGAATGGGGGCGAATCATAAACACGCGAAGAAATTAACAAATTCTTTATTTCTTTTCATAGTTAAGTGGCTAAAGCTCAGAGGCTTTTGGCACAGAGTTGAAAGTGTGGTTTTTTAGTTACGCAAATGGATGATCACCAAAAGCATTAAAAAAACAAAAAAAAAAAAAACCAAGTTGGCAAACGCTGAAACGCACTGTGGTATGAAGCGCATTGCATATCCATAGCACTGAAGTATCAGTTTCCATTCCTGGGCTTAGTTTTCTCCCCGTGGTTGTATTGTTCTGATTTCACATACACCAGAGTAACTGATTTTTTTTTTCTTGTGAAGTTAACACCAAATAAAAATTTTAAAAACTGTCTGGTTGTTTTCATTTATCACGTTGTTGTTAGGTGCCCTTGAGTCAGTATCCGACTCATAGTGACCCTCATAGGGTTTTCAATGGCTGACTGTTTCGGGATTGCCTTGGGAGTGGATTGCCAGGTCCTTCTCCCATTTTTGCAGTGCTGGGAATTGAACTCGGGACCTCAGAGACTGCAGCGCAGCGCTCTACCAACTGAGCTAAGTCCCAACCCTTCATTTATCATAGCAAAGACTATTTGTGAAGAACCTTGGCCTCCGTGTGATTGTGAAGAAGCCTAAAAGAAGCCAGGCCACGTCATCCAGGTGAAGGGTAATTAGGTCTCATAGGATCCCTAAAAAGCTGGAGAAGGAAGGGGTGGCACCTGCAGAGCAGTGAGCCAGCTGCACCCACCCCCAACACACAGGGGCAAGGCCTGCCCTCCCTGGTAGACAGAGCTTCCTCTTTTTGTTTTCTTCCGGGGGAAAAGAAAAATCTTTCCATGTGTCAACTTGAGCGATGTTTATTATTTTTAAAAAGTCAGTTTGTTTAAAAGAAGAATAAAGGAAAACTCACTGGGGTGTCATCACCCTGAGGCAGTGAGCCCACCGCCCCTGCGATACCTGTCCCCACTCGAGTGCAGATGTGGGCACTGCAGGCTGCCCCGGGCCCACTCGCCCACCGCAGACCAGATCCCAGTGGGCCTGCGTGCGCTACAGGGTCTTCTTTCAGACGTCTGCAGTCAGCAGTCCCGGTCCTCCCTGTTTATAGCGGGGTCTTTGGGGCTTCGCTGCTCAGCATGCAGAGCGTTCCTCCACTTAGTCAGTGTCTGCGTCCACAGCGTTTCTGTGGGCACCCGGGAACACGGGCTTCTTCGCCCTTGTGCACCGCCCTGCAGGGAAGTCCCCGCCTGTGGGATGCCCGTGCTGTGCACCAGTGTCGCCAGAGTCACGGAAAGTGGGTCCTGTGCGCCTGTTCAGTGGAGTTTCCTTACCGTTCCGTAAGCCGACACTCACCATTGTTATTTGAGGCCAATGCTCTTTTCCAGGCTAGCCCGTGCCTTTCACCCAGGGGCAGAAGGAGGTTCTGTACTAAAGAGTTACATTTCATCAATTTTGTCTTTATCATTTTGGGGAGCATAGAGGCATGTTTTAAAATGCTTTCTCCACCATTACAGTGTAAAACTAGTTTCCCAGGTTTTCTAGAGTACACATACTTTAGGTAGAATTCATCTTGGAAGCTACGTGAAGTGAGGTTTAAGGATTCGGACTTGTTTTGTCCCATGCCAGTCTCCGCCCACTCGGGCACGGTTTTTGTCAAGTCCTTCCCCCCAATGGGTTTGAAGTGACACCAGCTCTGCTGCTTTGTACTTGGTGATCTTGGCTGGGCAGGGTGCCTTGGGCCTTGGGAGCCACCCTGAGTCCTGGCCTAGAGCTCCGGCCAAGTTCAGTCCCCTGCAATGACCGACCGAGGTGACTTGAACTGTGTCTTCCTCCGGAGTGGCCCCGGTGCGCGGTGAGCTGCTGCGGGGCATGGGCGCCCAGGGGAAGCCTGAGGGCCTTCTGTGCTGAACCCGTGACCGGCGCCCTAGGTGAAGATGCAGCAGAAGGCGAGCCGCACATGCCAGGGCCCCTTCCCACGGATGCACCCACAGTGGCCATGGCAGCAGCTTGCCCCACCATCCACTGCGGCTCCTCACACACCGTCAGGGCAGTCACCCCACAGGGGCCCACGCCCGCAGGAGCAGGGCTGTGCTGGGTGCTAGGCAGCCCCGTTAGCCAGTCCTGCCCCGTTCCTCTTCCTGTCCCCTGGAGTGCCAATGTGACAGCTGGGTGTTGTGGAGGTCAGGGGTGCAGAGGCCTCGTTTGTCCCCTAAAGAGCTCGGGCCACTGGTGTTGGCAGCCACTCCTGCTGCTTCTGCCACTACCCGTGCCACTGGCAGGTTCTGGCCACCTGTGGTAAGTGGCAGTGGCAGTGCCTGGAAGCCTGTTTCTGCCCTGGAGTACGGGAATGGAGAGAGCCCAGCCCCCTGCTTCTCTTGAAAGCAGCAGGTTGCAGGGCCTCACCGGCTGGCACCATTGTGAGCTCCCAGACCAGGAAGCGTCCATTGCATCATTGCCGGCCGCCGCCTGCCTCTGCTGCTGTGGTTGGTGGCATTTTCAGGGACAGTTGCCTCATGTTACCTGACTACCAGTGACTGGTGATGACACTGCCACCCAGTGTTCAGAGGGCGCTAACGGAGCCAGCTAGCCCTGGGGACGTGCTATGTGCTGGGACTTTTTTTTTTTTTTGAGTACCAGGAGTTGAAGCCAGGGTCTCCTGCATGCTAGGCACGTGCTTTACCACTGAACTGCAGCCCCAGCCACTTTGTTATCTTTTTTTTTTTTTTTTTTTTTTTTTAGGTACTAGGGGTTGAACCCAGGGCCTCGTGCCTGCATGCTCTGCAAGTGCTGGACCACTGAGCTGCACCCCCCAGCCCATTTTTTTTTACTTTTTGAGACAGGGTTTCACTAAGTTATGCAGATTGCCTCTGGTCTTGAACTTGCAATCCTCCTGCCTCCACCTCCCGAGCCACTGGGATTACAGGCATGCGATCTTTTGTTTTTCAGACAGGGTCTCGCTAGCTTGTGCAGGCTGCCTCTGGCCTCAAGCTGACAATCCCCCTGCCTCAGCCTCCCAGTTGCAGGATTACAAGCCACGGCATGCGGCCTCCAGGCATTCTTGGAAGCGCTCTGGGTGCTAAGTAGCGTCCCCGTGGTAGGTACCTGTCCCACTCTGTGGGTGGGAAGACTGAGGCACAGTGAGACTTCGGTGCTTGCTCTGGGTCTCGCACCCAGGCAGCGGCGGAGCCAGGATTCAGACTGGGTGCTGTGATTCCAGAATCCACTTGACACACCAGAATTGTCTCATCCAAATCCGACTCTTTATAAGAAAGGAGGGAGGCGGGCTGGTCCCGCTCTGCTTAGCAGCCTTTTTCTGGGCCCTGTGAGTAGGTATTTCTGGCCCATTTGAAAGGGTGTCATGTCCAGGAGTCCTGGCCCCATCACCCTGGGCTGTGTGCCCTGGAGAGCGCTGGGCACTCCCCCAGGTCGGCCACCTCAGGTGTCAGTGGAGGTCGCTGCAGGACGTCTCGTCCAGGGCAATGGAAGATGATATCGCCCATCCACAGAGAAGCTGGGAGGCAGAGGCCAGAGTCTGCCCTGACCAACTTGGAAATACAACAGGACAGTGGCCGCATGAGTCCAGTTGTTGTTGTTAGGTGCCGTCGAGTCGGTATCCGACTCATAGTGACCCTCATAGGGTTTTCAATGGCTGACTGTTGCGGGAGTAGATTGCCAGGTCCTTCTCCCATTTTTGCGGTGCTGGGAATTGAACTCGGGACCTCAGAGACTGGAGCGCAGAGCTCTATCAACTGAGCTTTGTGTCCAGTAACAGGAGAAAATCACGACCTCCTAGGTGTCCCCTCGCCTCCTGCCTTCGCCCTGGGGGGACCAAGTCCTTTAGAGGTGCCGGCCAGGTCTGTGGCTCCAGGCCTGCAGGTCAGTGCCCTCAGTTCCCATGGAGCCCTCGTCTGGAGTCGGCAGGGTTCACACGCCACTGGAGCTGGCCACAGCCACGATAC
>VMDO01004719.1:0-57591 GCA_007922755.1 Pedetes capensis
AAAAAAAAAAAAAAAGGAAGACCTTCAACTAGATGGACTGACACAGTGGCTGTATCAATGGACTTAAACATGAGAAAGATCATGTGCCTGGCACAGAACCAGGGAATGTTTCATTCTGTTGTACACAGGGTCACCATGAGTCAGCTGCATCGCAACTGACCAGGAGGACACACTGCAGCTAGGTGCAGTGGTGCATGCCTGTAGTTCCAGCTCTTCCTGAGGATGAGGCAGGAGGGTCAACTGAGCCCAGGAGTGTGAGGCTAGCCTAGGCAACAAACAAGCAGACAGACAGATAGACACAAGTTGCTAGGCTCCACCCCTGGAATTTCTGATACCACAGGTCTGTGGTGAGATCAAATAATGTATATTTCTAGCAATTGCCCATGGAATGCTGTTGGCACTGGTATAGGAACCATACTGAAAATGGTGCTCTGCAATAAAACCTGTTGTGCACAACAGAATTGTATACTAGTGAAATAGGCCTAGAATTTCTAGTTCAAGACAATAATTCAAGTGTTTGCAACGAAGAGCAATAGCTGTCTTTTTATTTCTTCTCAAGAGAAATGAAATAATTGGCTCTGTGTTTGCCCACACTTTGAAAATGTATTAACAAAACTAAACACAGTATTCCTATGAAGTTGCAACTGTGATATCATTGGATGTTGCAGTATTTCTTACTTCAGAAAACATATATGACAATAAAAATAATTCACACCTTTGAAATGATAGTAACACAACTTAAGAAAAATGGAAAGTTACAAGTCATGCTAAGAACCCTGGAAAAGTAGAGAACAGTCTTTTGGGTAGGCAAAATAATATGAGAAAGCACAGAACTCACTGCATTCTGCAGAGACCAAAATTATTCACAATGGCACAGATTTTATAAAATATGGTGGCTCATGTCTGTAATCCCTCCTTGGGCTACACAGTGAGTTCTGGCCAGCACAGGCTATTTAGTGAGACCCTATCTCAAATAACAAAAACAAAAAAGCTGGGTGTGGTGGCACCTACCTGTAATCCTGCAACTCAGGAGACTGAGAGAGGAGGCTCATGAATAATCATGAATTCAAAGCCAGAGACAGCCAGTGTATTTAGTGAGAACCTTTCTTAATGATAATAATAATAATAATAACAAATTTTAAAAAGGAAAGTGCAGTTCAGTGAAAGAGTACTTCCTTACATGTGCAAGGACCTGGGTTCAACCCCCAGCACTGTGCAAAATAAATAAATAAATACTAGACATGAATTCTAGATAATAAAATTATTTTGTTGTTGTTGTTGTTAGGTGCCGTCGAGTTGGCATCCGACTCATAGCGACCCTCATAGGGTTTTCAATGGCAGACTGTTTCGGGATTGCCTTGGGAGTGGATTGCCAGGTCCTTCTCCCATTTTTGCGGTGCTGGGAATTGAACTTGGGACCTCAGAGACAGCAGCGCAGTGCTCTACCAACTGAGCTAAATCCCAGCCCAAAATTATTTTACATTGAATTTAAATAATGACTATTAAATTACCTAATAGGTTATAGTTTACATCCCTAAAGCTTATACTAGATAGTCATTAAGCAACATACCATAAGTATTCCTTTGTATAAAGAAAGAAAATAAATCTTGGGTAAAATTGGCCTTTATTTCATATGATACACATATGAAATCAGACTAACTATACCAAGTAAACTGTTGCTGTTGTTAGCACAATCAAGTCAGGTCTGGACCCTATCTATGTACAACAAAACACTCCCTGACACTGTGCCATCCCTGACACTCTATCAGTGCTTCTCTACTATTCATAAAGTATTCAATGGCTGACTGCTTTTGGGGAGTGGGCTGCCAGGTCCTTCTCCTAAGACTACTTCTCCTTCTCCTAAGCACCTGGTATTCCCAGGTAGTTTCCCATCCAAGTACTAACCAGGCACAACCCTTAGCTGCTTAGCTTCTGAGATCTGACAGGATCAGATGCCAGGGTACAGCTGCAGACCATATTGAGTAAACTAGGAGCTTGCAAAAATACAGGTTTAAAGGCATCACAAAACATGAAATTTATTAAAAATGAGCAATCAAAACATGGCATTTAGCTGGGCGCGGTGGCGCACACCTGTAATCCCAGTGGCTTGGGAGGCGGAGGCAGGAAGATCGCAAGTTCGAGACCAGAGGCAGTCTGCATAATTTAGCAAGACCCTGTCTCAAAAAAAAAAAGTTAAAAAAATGGGCTGAGGGTGCAGCTCAGTGGTCTAGCACTTGCAGAGCATGCAAGCACAAGGCCCTGGGTTCAACCCTCAGTACTGGAAAAAAAAACAAAAAACAAAACTTGGTATTTAAATGTTGATATTTCTAAAAATTGCTACAGTATTTAAATTCAAAGTATATTTTGGTGTAACATGGCAGATAAAATATGGCCACACTGGAGAGGAAAGACAGAAACTAGAGAACAGTACTTAAATGACAATCAACTGAAAAGCTTCTGTATTAGAATAAGAAAGGAATTTGGCCAAATAAGGGTTAAAATTGATCATTTTCATGAGTTTGAAAGCCTGCTGCTCTTTCAAATGAAATAATCAAAGCTATCTCTGAGGTCATCCGATCTGGCATTGGCTGCCATGTGAAATGACGGAAAATAAAGCTCCAGTAGACACGCTGTAGTCATTATCCTTTTATTCACTAAAAGGAACTAAGGCTATTTAAGAATTACAAGCATTTTATTTAGGGGACAGGGAAACAAGATGGACATGGAAAATCTTATTTGTGGAATGTAACTCCTGAGTTTTCAGTAGCAATGCTAGAATGGGGAAAGAGGACTGCCAAACATGGTTTAGACAGTGACATGTATGTATGGAATATAACAGGTACAATCACTTGTAAACATCTTTTGTTTTTGGTTGCTATTGTTGTTTGAGACAGGGTCTTGCAACGTAGCCTAGGCTGGCCTGGAACTCACTATGTAGACCAGGCTCACCTTGAACTTGCATCAATTCTCCTGCCTTAGCCTCCAAGATGCTGGGGTTACAGGCACGTACCACAAAGCCCGGCTAACATCTTAAATCTCTAAGACTCACAAGGATCCCAGAAAGAAAGGCAATGTGAAGAGTGATATTAAAAAACTATTATGAAAATTTCTCCTTCTTTTGTGAAAAAAGTTAATAATCAAGGTATAAGTTCTATAGAAAATGTCTTTAACTTCTGTTTGCCTTACCTTACGTTGGAAAACAAGGAAGTGTTTACAAATTGCAAGTACTATGATAACACAGCAAAATTAACAAACCTGTGATGGTCATTGTTGATTTGGCCACAAGAATGTTTAGTTCCTAATGTTATTACTAAAGAATGTGTTCACAAACTAGATAAGCAATTAAGCAAGTAACAGTCTTCTATGAGTGGCGTAAGAAACAAATACATGAATGAGAAATAGAACCTGCTTCTAGTACAATTTTGAACAGGAAGCACAATCCCCAGGATGTAAGTAGGTACAAGATAACTCAACAAAGAATGAGCTCTGAATTCAGGTAGGAATGTCTGCATCATGGCTCCTTACTACAACCTACTAGGGTAACAGTAAAGGCTTTACTTTTCCAGCATAACTTAGGCAGGGGCCCAGCAGAGCCAAGGCATAGTCCAAAAGGATTTGCTAATCTCACACTTAACCATATGCTTACCCACGATATGCCCAACACATCTTATCCTAGGAACAAAGAATCTGATGTCACAACTCTCTTCTTTGCCTATGTTGTTGTTGTTGTTGTTGTTGTTGTTAGGTGCCATCAAGCCAGTGTCCGACTCAGTGACCCTATGTACAACAGATGAAACACTATTGTCATGCTTCTCTGCTATTCACAGGGTTTTAAATGGCTGATTGTTTGTGGGGAGTGGGCTGCCAGTCCTTTTCTCACCCAGGTACTAACCAGGTTTGACTATGCTTAGTTTCTGATATCTGATGGGATCAGACGCCACAATATGGGCTACAGGCCTCTTTGCCTATGGCACTCCCAAAATAGGTCCTTTCCGTCCTTCTTGCCTTCCTTCCTTTCTGCACTCACACATTCTTTCTCTCCTTAAATAAACTGATGTTATGTTTCAACACAGTAAAAGTCACATGTTCAACTTGGTCAGCCCATATTGTATTGGGTTAGATTAACTGGAATCAACTAGTTAGTTAACTCATTGACTCTCTGGAAAAAAGATCAACTACAATTATCTGATTCACTTTAGAGAAGTGCTTCTTGAGGTATAATGCAATTGCAGATTCTAATGCTGGGATGGAGTCTGAAATTCTCCATTTCTCACAAGATCATGTAGCTCTATAGAATGGCAAGTCACAGATCAGGACACAAAAAATTTACTCTCCTCCTAAATAAACTTTAGAGTGTAAAGTAATAAAATCTAAGGAATTATTTCTCAAGTATTGGTTTTTACCACTTGTACCTTGAACAATCAGGCTGCTTGTTTAAAAGGTGGCTTAACATACCCCATCCTAGATCTCCTGAATCAGATTCTTCAAAGGTCATATCCAGGGTTGCACTTCTTTTTTTTTTTTCCAAACTGCCACAGTTGATTTTATGCACACTAAAGTCTGGGAACCAAAAGGCTACAGTTTTTCACTTGATGATAACATGGCCAGAAACCACAAATTTACAGGGCTAAAAAAAAAAGTATCACCATGTCAGCAGGATTCTCCTTAAAAAACTAAGACTTACATAATTATCAAAGTTGTAAATATTGAATTTGTTGTTAGGTGCTATTAAGTCATATCCGACTCATAGTAACTCTCATAGGGTTTTCAATGGCTGACTGTTTCAGGATTGTTTTGGGAATGGATTGTCACATCTTTCTCCTGTTTTTGTGGAGCTGGGGATCGAAGCCAGGGCCTCAGAAAGTACCGAGCAGCACTCTACCAACTGAGTTAACCCCTAGCCCCACTGAATAAACAGAGAGAGTCTATTTCATTATAAGGAGTTTAAAATTTTGCAAAGATCTAGAAATTTTTGTATTGCTACTGGTTATACTTTGGGGGAATGACACCTACTCTGTGATACCATTTAAAGAGTGTTGGAATGCTGGCTTTTTGACACCAAAGGGATGCCTAATCCACTAATATTATCTTTGAGGATATGCTGACTGAATTCTACTACATCACTGAAATTTCAAAGATCCCCATTAAACCCAGTAACACAGAAGTCAGTTGTCAAAGTTTCCAAAGCTAAGAAGGTAAATGTGCTCTTACTCATTTCCCCATTTTATCTTCTCATTTATCCATCCACTTATTTATTCATTCAATAAACACTCAAAGGTTATATGCCCAAAACACTGGGAAATGTATAAATTCCTAGGAATATGCAATCTACCAAGACCTGAATCATAAATAGTAAATGTGAACATACTAACAGAGTAAGGAGATTGAATCAGTAACAAACAATCAAACAAGCAAATCTCCCATCAAAAGCCCAAAATCTGATGATTTCATGGCTGAATTCTAACCAGCATATAGAGAATATCAACTTTCTCAAATTCTTCTCAAAGACTGAAGAGGAAGGAATACTTCCAAACTCATCTTAGGAGGCCAGCATTATCCTACCAATCCAGCCCAGGGGACAAGGAAAGAAAATTATAGGCCAATATCCCTGATGAATATGCATGCAAAAATCCTCAATAAAATACTAGCAAACTAAGTTCAACAGCATATTAAAATGGCCACTCACCATGATCAGGTGGGATGGAAGGATGGTTCAAACAAACTTTAGGAATAAATTTAGCCAAGGGATAATCTATACACTTAAAAGTATAAAACACTGATGAAAGAAATGGAAGAGAACATACTTTAAAAAGTTAAGATATCCTATATTCATAATTTGGAAGAATTTTTCTTTTTTCTTTTTTCTTTTCTTTTCTTTCTTTCTATCTTTCTTTCTTTTTTTTTTTTGAGACAAGGTCTCGTTACATGGCCTAGGATGTCACAGAACCTGTAATCCTCCTGCCTTAGTCTCCAGCATGCAGGGATCATAGGTGTGTTCCACCACTCCCAGTTTGTAAGAATTAATACTATTAAAATGTCCTTACTACCCAAAGTGCACTTCAGAGCCAATGCAACCCCTGTCAAAATTCAAGTGACATTTTAGAATAAAAATCCTAAAATTAGACAGATGTGGTGGCATGCTCATGTAGTTCCAGCTATTCGGGTTGCTAAGGCAGAAGGATCCCTTAAGTCCAGAAGTTTGAGACCAGCCTGGGCAACAAATGGAGTCAATGTCTTAAAAAAAAAAAAAAAAAAAAAAAGGAGCTTCTGGGTTCAATTCTCAGGACCATGGGGGAGAGGGGAATCCTAAAATTTAAAAAATTTTATGGAACCACAAAGAACCCTAACTAGCCAAAGCAATCTTAGGGAAAAAGAACAAAATTGGAGATACCACACTACCTGATTTCAAAATCTACTACACAGCTATAGCAATTAAAACAGCATGCACTATTATAAAAACAGACACATAAAGCAGGTAATCCCAGTGACTTGGGAGGCAGGAGGTTCTCAAGTTCAAGGCCAGAGACAGCCTGTGTAATTTTGGTGAGACCTTGTCTCAGAGAAAGAAAGGAAAGAAAGAAAGGGAAGGAGGGAACAGAGAAGAGAAGAGAAGAGGAGAGGAGAGAGGAGAGGAGAAAGCAAGCAAGCGAAGTAGATACACAGTGCAAAAGAAGAGAATAGAGACGAGACCCCAGAAATAAATCCACATCTTTTTGGTCAAATGATTTTTGAGCAAGGTATCAAGAACACACAATGGGGAAAGGATAGTCTCTTCAATAAATATTCTTTGGAAAACTGGATATCCACATGGAGAAAAATGAAATTAGGTCCTTATCTTATACCATATATAAAAATCAACTAAAGCTGGGTGCATGTTGGCACACACCTGTAATCCCATCAACTCAGGTGGTAGAGGCAGGAGAATCCCAAGTTCGAGGCCAGAGGCAGCCTCTGTAACTTAATGAGACCCTGACTGAAAACAAATAATAAAAAATGGGCTGGGGGTGCACCCCAGTGGTAGAGTACTTACAAAGTACGTGCAAGGCCCTAGGTTCAACCTTCAAGAACCACAAAAACTAAATAAATAAATTTAAAAATAAATATTGACTTAATATAGAAATTGAAATGTATGACCTGAAACTGAAACTACTAGAAGAAAACACAGGTGAAAGGCCCCATAACATTAGTCTGGGGAATTTTTGTTTTTATATGATCCCAAAAGAAAAGACAAGAAAAGCAAAGTTAACCAATGGGATTACAATAAACTAAAGATCTCCTGCCTGCAGGGGTAGCCCTGTGGCATCTGATCCCGTCAGATCTCGGAAGCTAAGCAGGGTCGGGCCTGGTTAGTACCTGGATGGGAGACCACCTGGGAACACCAGGTGCTGTAGGCTTGGGAGAAGGACCTGGCAACCCCCTCCCCCCAAAAATCAATCTGCCATTGAAAACCCTATGAACAGCAGAGAAGCACTGACAATAGTGTTTCCCCTGCTGTACAGAGGGTCGCTATGAGTCGGATACCGACTTGACGGCACCTAACAACAACAACAACAAAGATCTCCTGCATAGAAAACAACAAAAATTCCACAAAAACAATCAACAAAGTGAGGAGACAACCCAGAGAATGAGATCCACAAATCATACATCTGACAAAGGGTTAATATCCAAAAGATACAAAGAACTCAATTTAATAGTAAGAAACTCAAACCACTCAATAAGAAAATAACCTAATTAAAATATGCACTAAGAACCAAAATAGACATTTCTCCAAAGAAGGAATACAAAAGCCAATAATTATGTGGGAAAAATGGCTTGACATCACTCATCATCACGGAAAAGCAAATTAAAATCACAATGAGATAACAGCTCACATCTGTTAGAATGGCTAATACCATAAAGACAAAAGATAGCCAGGTACTGTGGTGCACGTCTGTAATCCCAGCCATTCAGGAGATGGAAGCCATAGGTTCAGTAGCTCGAGGCCAGAGGCAGCCTGCATAACTTAGCAAGACCCTATCTCTTGATAAAAAATTTAAAACGGGCTGGCGGTGCAGCCTGGGGTCAAGCACTTGCAAAATTAGGTGCAAGCCATTGGGTTCAACCCCCAAGTACCAAAAAAAAAAAAAAAAAAGCAAAAGGTAAGTGTTGGTGAGAATATAGAGAAAAGGTAACATATGTACACTGTTGGTGGGAATGTAAATTAGTACAGCCATTATAGAAAAAAATATAAAGGTTCCTCACAAAAAAACTGAAGTACCATACAATCCAGCAATCCCATTACTGTATATCCAAAGGACATAAAATCATTATGTAGTAAAGACCTCAGGACTCCCACATTCACTTACAGTATTATTCTCAATAATCAAGATATGGAATCAAACTAAGCATCCCTCAATGATGAATGGATCAAGAAAATTTCAGACAGACAGACAGACACACACACACATACACACACGCGCGCGCGCGCGCACGCGCGCGCGCGCGTAGGGCACTGCCTAGAGAGGCAGTTCACCCCAGGGCCTATCTAGGCTCCCTTGGAGGACTAAGGCTTGTTCCCCAGGCAGTCACCTTTGCCCTACATCCTGGAACTCAGGGTCGTCGAGCTCCCCAAGATGGCTCTGGCATCTATTCCCTTGCCTCCAGCCTCTTGACACTGACTGGCTGTTTCCACACCCCAGAACAGTTCCTGATTGGACTGTTCTGGAACCACCCCTGATGGGCTACTTCTACAAATCCAAATTTGAATATCCCCTCTGATTGGCTGAAACACGTATGAGGTAACTGCCTCTGATTGGTCCCCGGCAGGCCCCAGAAAAGTATATAAGGGCGATTACACGAAGCAGTCTGGGTCCATTCCATCGACCAGGACAGACAAGGAAGAAATAAAGAGCTGTTGGAGCAGAGCACTTGGAGTCAGCGTCTTCACTGGGAAGAAAAGAAGCAAGGAGCCGCCCTGGGCAGAAGCCTCTGAGCCTGCCTTTTTCAAGGCTTCTCAGAGCAGCCATTGGCAGAAGCCTCTGAGCCTGCCTTTTTCAAGGCTTCTCAGAGCAGCCGTGGGCATAAGCCTCCTTTCCGGGCGGCGCGGCTCCTGGGTGCCCAGCTCCCCCTCACCAGAAGATGGGTCTTTGGCTGCTGGTTCCTGCTCACGGCTGGAGCGAGTCCAGCGGCAGGGTGACGCCCCCCCCCACACACACACACGAAGAAATACTACTCAGCCTTAAATAATAAGAAGAAAATTCTGTCATTTGCAGCAACATGGATGAATTTGGAGGACATTATGTTAAAGTGACATAAGCCAAGCATAGCAAGAAAAATGCCACATGATTTCAGTTACATGCAAAATACAAAAACGTTGAATTCGTGAAAACAGAGCAAAATCATTGTAACCAAATGTTGGGGGTTTGGGGAGATGTTAGTCAAAGGTTACAAAATTTTAGTTACATGGGAAGAATAAGTTTAGAGATTTATTGTACATCCTGGTGACTATAGTTAGTAATAAGACTGTATAACTAAAAATTGCTGAGAATATATTTTAAGTGTTCTTACTACAAAAAAGTGAGCCAATACATGTTAATTAGCTTGATTGAGAGATTCCACAATGTATACATATATCAAAACATCATGATGTACATCATAAATAAATTTTATTTATCAATTAAAACCAAAAGCCATTTGGTATAGTACTAGGTATTGCACAATAAAGAGATAGATAGTAAGAACCCTCTGTGTTAAGGTAGGACCGTAAAATGCACCCCACCCCCAAATTTCCCATCTTCTATGGACAGTGCTTTCCCCAACTCAGGTTGAAATTCACTAGCCACCATAACAATATTAAGGAATGAGACCTTTAAGAGGTGTCATGTTATGAGGTAGCAAGAAGGACCTCACCAGATGCTAGCCCCTCAATCTCAGACTTCCTGGCCTCCAGAATTGTGAGTCAAAATATTTCTGTTCACTATAAATTACTCAGTTTGTGGTATTCTTACAGCAGCACAGAATGGAGCAAGACACTATCTTAATCCCTGGAACTGTGAATATAGCATACCATAACCTGATTATCTTCCTTATGGGAAAGAAGGGATTTTGCAGCTGTAATTAAGGTTTTCTTTGTTTGTGGTATTTGGGAGTTGAACCCAGGGCCTTGCACATACTTTGCAAGTGCTATATCACTGGACTACACCCTCCGCCTCCATCTCCCAAGTTACTGAGATTATAGGTGTGTGCCACCACGCTCAGCTTTGTAATTAAGTTTAATCATCAGTTTATTCTAGAACTAATAAAAAGAGAAGCTTGGTAAACCCCATTTCATCATGAAATCTTCTGTATGGTAGAAATCAAAGAAATTCAAAGCATGAGAAGGGCCTGACACACTGTTACTAGCTTGAAGATAACAGGGGCCATGTAGTAAGGAACACAGGTGGCCTCCAGCACCTGAGAGCACCATGAGGCTAACAATCAACAAGGAAATGAGGACCATCATATAACCACAGGGAACTGAATTCTGGCAAAACTTGGATGAGCTCTTCCCCAAAGCCTTCAGATAAAACTGCAACTTGCCAACACACAGATTTTGGCCTTGTGACACTCCTGAATAGCTCAGCTGAGTCCAGACTTCTGACCTATACAACTGTAAGATAAAAAATGGATGTTGTTTTATGCTGTTCAATTTTTGATTGTTTTCTAGCAATAGAAATTAACATGATTCCTTCAAAGAACTTTCAAAAGGCAACAGGAAAAAAGACAATGTTATTTGGTATAACAATAGAAAAGTAAACACAGGATTAAGGAAGCAAGAAAACAAATGCCTAATTGGGGAAAAGGGAATGTAGGGAGACAAAGGAGAGAAGGAAAAAGAAAAGGTCAAAAAAGAAGAGATGCTCTGAGAAATACATGAGTTAACAATGAAGAAGTTACCCTAACCAAAGAAGAAGAACATACAGGAAGAAAAGTAAGTAAATAATAAGTGAACAATTGAATTTTTTTAAAAAGCAGAAAGTGGACAATCATGTAATCACCACATAGGTTAAGGCATAGAACATTCTGAGTACTTCAAAAGTATATCCTAACCCCCAACCCACAGAACCCTTTCCTAATTATTTTCTCTTCTCCCTTAGACATAAGCATTATCCTTACTAAGGTAATTACTTCTTTGCTTGTCTATATAATTTTAGCATTTAGTAGTTTTTGTGCTTTTTAACTTTAAATACATTTGTACCAGATACATTGTGTCATACTTCACTTGTTCAACATTACTTCTATGGCTCATCCATGTAATTATACATAGTTGTAGCTCACTCATTTTCACTTCTATGAAATCATAAATAGATGTTCCACAAGAGATTTATCCATTTATCAATGATTACCTCAGTCATTTTTATTTTGTCAAGTAAGTATAATGTTATGAACATTGTTATACATATATGTTGGTACACATATACAGAATTTTCTTTGTGGTACATATATCTCAGAGTAGAATTTCTAGGTCATAGAATTTTATGTATTTTTAACTGTACTGGATAGCACCAAACTATTTTTCAAAGTCATGTACAGATTCAAACTACCATCAGCATTGTATGAGTGTCCTCAATGCTCCACATTCTTTCCAATACCTTGACATTATCAGCTTTTTAAGTAGTATATCAGTGTGGTTCTCTTTCCCATTCCCTTGATTACTAAGGAGGTTGAGCATTTTTTCATATATTTATTGGCTAATTGTAATTCCCTTTTACTAAAGTACCAGCTCAAATGTTTTCTCAGTTTTCTGTTGGGTTCCATTTCTCATGTATAGAAATTCTGTATACCTTCTGAATATCATCTGTTTGTTGTATTTACTGAAAGTAAATCTTCTCTTACATTTACCTTTTCACTCTCTGTGATGTGCAAGTCATTCTTTAAAATGGGTTTTCAGCAGAAAAGTCTATTATCTAGCCTTTGTAAGTAAATTTAAGCCGGGCATCATGGCTTATGACTATAACCCCAGTGACGCAAAGTAGTGGCACAAGTTCGTGGCCAAAGGCAGCCTATGTAACTAAGCAAGACTGTCTCAAAATAATGAATAAAAAAATGGGCTGCGGTACAATGTTACAGTACTTGTAAAGCATGTGTGAATCCCTAGATTCAACCCCTCAGTACTGCAAAAGAAGAAAGGAAGGGAGGGAGGGAAAATGGGAGGGAGGAAAAGAAGAAGATAAAGAAGAAAGAGGCGGAGGAAGAGGAAAAGGTGGAAGAGGAGAAGGAGAGCGGGAGGAGAGGAGAGGAGAGGAGGAAGGAAGGAAAGAAGGGAAAAGAAAAGAAGTTTAAATCCTTGGTTTATGATTTCTTTCACACTGGGAATGTAGCTCAGTGGTAGAGTGCTTGCCTAGAAGGGACAAGGCCCTACATTTAATGCCCGGCAATACCAAAACTTAAAAAATAAAAATAAAGTGGACTCCCTTTAACCAATAAAAATCTGAAAATTTAGAGTTTAAATTTTAAAATGAGTAAGGAAATACCTTAAGTTTTTAGGACGAAATTAGATTCTAAAATTAGTAGCTTACATTTGACACTGCTGGCTTCTTCAGGAATTCAAAATAATATTCCTTTGTGTGAATTACCACATTTACTATACATTTTCCCCCAAGAATGAATGGAATAAGTGTTTCATAGATGAACTGAAAAAAATAGTAAACAGCTATGAATTTAACACTGCTTAAAAGTTATATTTTATATTACGAGATAGCATTAACCATCCACCTCCTAGAGATAGGCGCTGTAAAGGGAACTGAAACGTAGGACATCTTTCACCTCAACGTAGCTGCCATTCTTCTGGTCACACTGATTTTGTAGCTATCTGTGATTTGTCTCCTCAACCCTCCTAAAGGCACCATTCCACTACTCAATGTTCCTATTAAAAAAAAAAAAAAAACCCACAGAGTCTGTATTTTTCTTCCCCTGAAGCGAAAATTTAAATCTTATTTCAAACAGCTTTATACCCAATAGTCATGATCTCCCCAACACCAACCATGGCATCTCTCTCTCTTTATAAAGCATGTGTGTATGTATCTGTGACATAAGGACACAAGTCATTTTACCCCCATGTCTCTCATTGTGTCAACACAACGTAAGATGTGTGCTAGTTTCTGAGGCAGAAGAGAAAGGAAGAATATGGATGAGAATATATTAGAGCTACAGATTCATTTCAAATGAAAGGTATAGTTATAAAAGGAATGACAAATGTTATGATTCCTGAGATGTGTTCTTGGCATTCTACATTTGAATTCTCATTTCCAGAGAAGCTTGGTTACAACTGACAGTATGATATACAATACTACATCCATACTTCTGAAACTGGGATATGCAACTTGTTTTTGTTGTTAGGTGCCATCAAGTCGGTATCCAACTCATAGCGACCCTCTGTACAACAGGGGAAACACTACTGCCAGTGCTTCTCTGCTGTTCATAGGGTTTTCAATGGCAGATTGATTTTTGGGAGGGGGTTGCCAGGTCCTTCTCCCGAGCCTACAGCTTTTGGTGTTCCCAGGTGGTCTCCCATCCAGGTACTAACCAGGCCCGACCCTCCTTAGCTTCCGAGATCTGACGGGATCGGATACCACAGGGCTGTGGCTGCAGGCGGATATGCAACTAGGAGATTATAAAAATAAATAAATAAATAAATAAAATAAAGGACAAAATAACTTTACAGAAACTTACTTGTTTTGGTCATCCCTAGTAATTAGTAATTTAAAACCACAGATCTGTATTAAAACAAGCATAAAAATATAGAGTAGAATTCTTAAGAAAACTCCAAGCCTTTAAAGTTTCTTAAACAGCAACTTCAAGATCTGCATCCCCAAAATTTCTCTGATATCAGGAAGACTTTAATAAAAATTTATTAAGTTGAGAGCATTGGAGGTGCTCATTTATGTCAAGAGATTTGGAAAGCAGCTGCCTGGCCAAGTGACTGGAAGTGACCCACATTTGTGCCTATTCCCAACAAAGGGAAGCCAACTCAATGTGGAAATTATCAAATGATATCATTAATATCTCACGCAAGTAAAATTTTGCTAAAGATCATTCAAAAGTGACTGCAGCAGTATATTAACAGGGAACTGCTGGAAAATCAAGCTGGATTAAGAAGAGGGTGTGGAAACAGGGACATCATTGCCAATGTCAGATGAATACTAACCAAAAACAGATAATACCAGAAAGATATCTATGTTTTATTGACTATACAAAGGCATCTGAATGTGTGGATAACAACAAATTATGGATAACACTGAGAAGAATGGGAATACCAGACCACTTAGTTGTACTCACAAAGAATCTATGCATGTACCAGGAGGCAGTCGTTCAAACAGAACAAGGAAACACTGCCTGGTTTAAAATCAGGAAAGGTGTGCATCAGGGCTGTATCCTTTCACTGTACCTCTTTAGTATCTATGCTTAGCAGATAATATGAGAAGCTGAACTTTATGAAGAAGAACTTGGCATCAAAATTGGAGGAAGACTCATTAATAACCTGTGTTATGCAGATCAAAGAACATAGTCTTCAGTATGGATTGTGCCTCAATATCAAGGAAACAAAATTCCTTATAACTGGGTCAATAAGCAACTTCATGATAAACGAAGAAAAGACTGAGGTTGCCCAATATTTTGCTTTACTTGGTTCTACATTCAACACCCATGCAAGCAGCAATCAAGAAATCTAAAGACGCATTGCACTGGGAAAAGCTGTTGCAAAAGATTTCTTAAAAGTGTTGAAAAATAAAGATGTCACACTGAAGACAAAGGTGCGCCTGACTTATGTCATGGGATTTTCAGTCATATCATACGGTTGTGAAAGCTAGATGTTGAATAAGAGAGACAGGAGAAGAACTGATGCTTCTGAATTATGGTGCTGGAGACAAATACTGACTATACCATGGACCGTAGAAAGAACCAACAGATCTGTCCTGGAAGAAGTACAATCAGCGTGCTCCTTAGAAGCAAGGATGGTTAGACTACATCTTACATAGTTTGGACATGTTGTCAGGGACTAATCCCTGGAAAAGGACCTCATGTTTAGGAAAGGGGCAAGTCAATGAAGAAAGGATGACCTTCCACTAGATAGATTGACACAGTGGCTGCAACAATGAACTTAAACATAAAAAGGATCATATGCATGGCACAGTGTCAAGTGGTGTTTTGTTCTGTTGTACATAGGGTCACTATGAGTAGGACCTCACTAGACAGCACCTAACAACAACATGGCTACTAGGTATCACAATGAAAAACACAGTTCTAGAAAAATTCATAGTATATCTATCATGATTGGTATAAAAGACATCAATAAGGATCCAAGAAAAACACATTTTTCCACTTAAAACCTGGCACTCCAGTACGTTTCCAAGATTTGCAAAACCATAATTTTGTGGGTTGTAGACTGCATCCTTGAAAAATTGAATGGCATATTAGTAATCTTCATTCTTCTTACCTAGAAAGTAAGTATTTATTTCTTAAAGTCTCAATTCTCATGACTTCATTAGCACTGTATTACCTAGGTGCACTCATTACATCTCAATGTTTTCTTTTTGGTGAGTGTAATCTTAGCCCACTCTCCCCACCCCTATCCTGTCCTCAACCATGCACTTTATCCTAATACTGAGTGCTTGGTTTCTTGATTTGTCTTCAATTCAGAAGACATTTCTTCCAGCTTCAACTATGACTCATGTTTGCCATCTGTGAAATAGCATCACCTCACTAGTCTTAGCCTGCAGCTGTAGCCCTGTGGCATCCAATCCCCTCAGATCTCGGAAGCTAAGCAGGGTTGGGCCTGGTTAGTACCTGGATGGGAGACCGCCTGGGAACACCAGAAGCTGTAGGCTTGGGAGAAGGACCTGGCAACCCCCTCCCAAAAATCAATCTGCCATTGAAAACCCTATGAACAGCAGAGAAGCACTGACAATTGTGTTCCCCCTGTTGTACAGAGGGTCGCTATGAGTCGGATACCGACTTGACGGCACCTAACAACAATAACAACACTAGTCTTAAGCACATCATTTAACCTGAGAATATTTTTCATTTGTAAAATAACTTAGATGGTTACTTCCATTCCTTCAGGCTTTAGGATTCTATGAATTCTAGAACAGCTCTAGTTATTGAATCTTCTTTTTTGCTCAAGCTTATTCTTCTTTCCAGGTTTTAAAATGCAGGTGACTGGGGATGAGGCTCAGTGGTACAGTGCTTGCCTAAAATGCTAGTGACTAGTTTTTCCATTCTTACAGGAAGAATCTTAGGGATTCTTGGAGAAGATTCTGAATCTTAGTAACTCTCACTATGAGTCTCTTGAACTTATACTGTAGACCCAATTTCACTCTAAAGCTCCCTATTTATATCTGCTTCACATGATTAACTACAAGTATTACCAAACCTTTAAAGGTGTCAAGCAAACCAAAGAAATTCTATCATACAAATTTCTTAGTCAATATGACTTAGTGTTCAAAAACACAAATTTTAGGATTAGATGCATATAAGTTTTTTTTGTGGTGGTTTTTTTTTATTTTTTAAGGGTCTTAGCATGTAGCCCAGGATGAACTCCAACTGATCCTCCTGTCTTCCCAGTGCTTGGAACACGCACCACCTTGCCTGGCTGTATGTGAATTTGAATCCTGGTTATATCACTTAAAATTTTTTTTAAATGAAGGGGGCCCTAGGGATGTGGCTCAGTAGCGGATCACTTGCCTACCATGTGTGAGGCCCTCAGTTCAATCCCCAGTACTGCAAAATAACATCAATAACAATAAAAGTACTTACAATTCATATGGTGGTTGTGTATTTCAGGGCTTTAAACCCACAAAAATATGGGTTAAAGTTGAGTGTAGGTTCAATATGTTAAAACGCAGGTTTGGTTCAGATTTAAAATTTTAATCCCCTATGTGGCTGGGTCTGCAGCCATAGCACCCTAGTATCCAATCCTGCCTGATCTCAGAAGCTAAGCAGGATCAGCCTGGTTAGTCCTTTGATGGGAGATGGACAAGTGCTGCAGGCTAGGGAGGACCTAGCAATCCACTCCCAAAATAATCCGCCATTGAAAACCCTATGAATAGCAGAGAAGCACTGATAATACTGCCAGGCATGGCACAGTTGTAGAGAGTGTTTTGTTCTGTTGCAGATAGGGTCAGGTGAGTGAGACTCAATGGCATCTAACAGCAACAACAATGTGTGGATGAATAAATTTTTTTTCATTTTAATCCAGGCGTGGTGGCACATGCCTGTAATCCCAGAGACTTGGGAGGCAGAGGCAGGAGGATTGCAAGTTCAAGACCAGAGGCAGTCTGCGTAATTTAGTGTGACCCTGTTTCAAAAAGTAAAAAAATGGGCTGAGGGTGCAGCTCAGTGGTACAGCACTTGCAAAGCATGCAAGCGTGAGGCCCTGGATTAAACCTTCACTACTGCCAAAAAAAAAAAAAAAAAAAAATCATTTTTTTCAATTTTTATGTACAATAAAATAGTTAATAATACAAACAAAACAACACTAAAAACTGAACTCAAACCCAGTTTTTCACTGGATTCTGGTTCGAGTTCAGGTTCAGAAAAAATTTTTTAAATGCTTGAACTGGAATGGGTTCAGTGCTTGGGTTCAGGTTTCACTTGAAGCCCTGCTATCTACACATAAGATTTAAATCTGAACCAGAAACAAACTCAAACCCTCTAAGTTTTAATATATTGACCCTGTACCTGAACCCAATTTTTCACGGGTTTGATGCCCTAATTTATATCTTAGCACAATACCTGGAATAGAAGAGCTTGCTATAGGTTTGTATCAGAAATGCTTATTTATGGAAAGCTTAGTTTCCAGCCTGTATGCTATTGGGAGATGGTGGAATTTTTAGGAGATGGGTCCTGGTGGAAGGAAGTTAAGTCATTAGGGGTGTGTTCTTGAAAGGGATATTGGGACCTCAGCCTCTTCCTATGTCTCTCTTTCCTTCCCAGTCACTTTAAGATGAACAGCACTCCTCTGCCATATGCTCCCCCCATGATGTACTGTGCCACCACAAGCCTAAAGCAACAGAGCCAAATGACCAACAAAACAAAAATCCTACAACTGGGTCAGGAAGCAACCTCATGATAAATGGAGAAAAGTTTGAGGTTGTCCAAGATTTTGCTTTATTTGGTTCTATAATCAATATCCACGGAAGCAGCAGTCAAGAAATCAGAAGACCCACTGCACTGGGAAAAGCTGTTGCAAAAGACTTCTTTAAAGTGGTAAAAAGGAAAGATGTCACATTGAAGACGAAGGTGTGCCTGACACATCCCAGGGTATTTTCAGTTGCATCATATGGTTGTGAAAGCTGGACATTGGATAAAGGAGACAGGAGAAGAATTGACACTTTTGAATTATGGTCCTGGAGATGAATATTGAATATACCATGGACTGCAAAAAGAACCAACAGATCTGTCCTGGACGAAGTACAACCACAGTGGTCCTTCTTGGAAGCAAGGATAGCTAGACTGTGTCTTATGTATTTTGGACATGTAGTCAAGGAAGACCAATCCCTTGAGAAGGACATCATGTTTAGGAGAGTGGCAGGTCAATGAAAAAAAGTAAAACCCTCAACTAGATGGATTGACACTATGTTTCAATCAATGAGCTGAAACATAAATAAGATCTCCTGCCTGGCACATAACTGGGGAGTGTTTAGTTCTATTGTACACAGGGTTGCTATGACTCAGACCCGACTCAACAGCACGTAACAACAACAAATACTCTATACTATATATTTGTGTCACTTAGGGTTTCTCTTATATGGGGAAACACAGACAAACCGAGGTATCTGCTGCCAGGGAGGGTAGGTCATTGCTGCTACTGGAGAGGGACCTGTACTCTTTATCTCCACTCTGTACCTCCACATCCTTCTGTGTATCTGCTTCCCACATGTGTCTGTCTAGCTGTCTGTCAGTCTCTGTTTCTCCCTCTCTCTCTCTCTCTCCCTCCCTCCCTCCCTTTCTCCCTCCCTCCCTCTCTCCATGTCTGTACTCACTCTGAAGCATGTGCTCTTTCTTTTACCTAAGAAATTTCAGACTGCTTCACTCTCTTACTGATTCATCCTAAAATTCTTTTTTTGTGACAGAGTCAAGGACCCAGCATCTCCCAGGAGTGGAGATCCCAAGAAAAGAAACTCAGAGCAGGCAGTAACACTGGGGTATAGTTCTCCTATACCCACTGATAGTCTTTCTCTTTCCATCTTTGGGCTCTGGTTTCCACTTACTTACAAGCTCTAGGCTCATATTCTATTCTCTCAGCAACTCCAAGTCTCAGAGCACAGGTATTCCTCAACAGCTCAACAAAAAATTCAGAATTAACATTCATGTATAATGACAGGAAAACGTGCTCATCTCTGAAAATCTCTATAGCCAGAGCAATGGACTGTACAGATGATCCAGTAGTTAGGCCTGAATAATGTGCATATCTTATGACAGAGCAGGATCCACGGAACTGAAAGGGGGTGGTTCCCTAGGAAAACTGAGCTATCGTTATTAGATGAAAGGGGAATCGATAATGAATGGAATGGCTAAATTAACTGATGTCCCCTACACACTAAAACTTTTTACATGCAGTCCACCATTGCCTAGTATGGTTTTCCTTCTGATTTCTACCTACCTAACTTCAAGTTAGATTTCTTTTTCTTTTTCTTTTCTTTCTTTTTTTTCTTTTCTTTTTTCTTTCTTTCTTTTTTTTTTTTTTTTTACAGTACTTATGAGTTGAACCCAGGGCCTCGCATAAACTTTGCAAGTGCTCTGCCAGTGGACTGCACCACTAGCCAATTATTTACTTTTTTTTAGGGTCTCATTAAGTTACACAGGCTGCCTCCGGCCTCAAACTTGCGATCCTCCTGCCTCTGCCTCCCAGATCACTGGTGAGGCACTGCAGAGGTGTAAGCCACTGCACTCAGCTCTGAGTTCTATCTTTTCTGCTCTAAGAACTTTTCTGTGATTTCTTATAAGATTATGTCTTATCCACTGGATCAAATCACTTATTTCCTAATAAACATTTCCTTTTGTCTAAAGATCTACCTTTTTAGGGCTCAGGGTGTGGCTCAATGATAGAGCACTTGCCTAGTATATGTAAGGCCCTAGATTTGATCCTCAGCACCACAAAATAAAGTGTTGTTAGGTGCCCTTGAATCGTGTCCAACTCACAGCGATCCTCAAAGGGTTTTCAACGGCTGATTGTTTTGGGATTGTCTTGGAAGTGGATTGCCACATCCTTCTCCCACAAAATAAATAAAACTCTACTTTTTAAATAGAAAGGAAAACTTCAAGAAAATGTTCATGATAAATTGTAATCATGTCCAATTATAAACACTGGGGTAATGTGTGCTGTTTCCTAGGATGTAAACTCTTGAAGGACAGCTACTCTACCATGTACATTCTATACATTATGAAAGAAGTCTGTGAGGCAATATTGACATAATTGTGCATGGCTTTAAATGTTCTATAGAGTCTAAGCAAAGCATTTTAGCTATTTAATTCTGAATTCATCAAGAACCTGCTATAAAAGACTATCAGACCCCAAATAAGGATCCAGTCCTTTCTAATACTCCTTCCCCTGCCCTGTAGCTCTAGGTTTGAAGATAAATTGTTTAACATTTCTAAGCTTTGATTTTATTATCTGTATCACCTACTAGCACATGGGGAGATTGCTTGGTATTATGGAAAGAACAGAGTTAGATGGATGGGGTTGAAATTCTACACTTATACTTGCTATGACTTTCTCTGAGTTATTCCTCATGTGTCAAGTGGGTACAATAATGTTTAACCCATGGGTTACTGTGTGTATTTAACAGGGCAATGTATTCACCGATTGACTAAGAATCAAACACAGGATCTTGTACATGCTATGCAAGCACTCCATCACTGAGCTACACCCCCAGCCCAAGGTAATGTATTTTAAAACACTTAACAATGAACTGCAAATAGTGAACATACAATTAATGATGTTATCAACCTTAAATTACATGTTTAAAACAACTTAGAGATAGTTTTTGTTCTAACTGGCTGAGGTTTGGTTCAGTTGATTAGAGTGCTACTCTGTAATCTCTGAGGCCCTGGGTTGATCCCCAGCAACTGCAAAAATGGGAGAAGGAATGTGGCTTGCAAAGCAACCCCAAAACAATCAGCCATTGAAAACCTTATGAGGGTCACTATGAATTAGACAGGACTCAATGGCACCTAACAACAAGGACTAATGCTATTGATCATCTTGGGCTGGGGTTTAGCTCAGTTAGTACAGTACTGCTCTGCACTCTCTGAGGCCCTGGGTTTGATCCCCAGTACCACAAAAATGGGAGAAGGACATGGTAGCCCACTCCCAAAACAGTCCTGAAACAGCCATTGAGAACTCTATGACCTTCACAATGCAACAACCACCAAAGATTCTTATATTTAATAAGTGATACTTCTACATGGTAAAAAAAGAATCTAGTCCAACAGGTTATAAATCTTTTTCTCCTTTGTAATCTTTGTAATTTTTTTCTCCTTTTTTTTTTTACACTTTTTAACCAGATAAAATGTTGACCAACAAAAAAATCTGGTTTATACAGAAACTAAAGTATTAAAGTGTGAGTAATAACATACATAAAAATTCAGAGCACAGTAAGGAAATATTTCCTTAGGATTACATATTATTCTTCATAAATGCCCTTCATTTTTGTCAATAAAATAATTCTTAAAGGTTCCACATGTTGCTCCTAGTACTACTTAAGTGCAAGTTAAGATAATGATCTAGATAGACTCCTGTAATCAACTTTTTCTTTAGCTTCAGGCTTAATGTAGTAATACTAAATGACTCACAGCAATATGAAATCACTATGCCATATAGCCATCTCCTCAACAGAATCAGGAAGTGTGGGGTATGAGTGACAATTTTAGATGCTGTCTATCAGAACACACAGAAAAGGCAAATGGCTGCTAATATTTACCTTAGCAAGAAAGTCTGATTTTAGTATCATTCAATAAAACAATCACAAATTATATTCAAGACAACTGTTTACAAAAACAGACCAAGCAGGCATTTAATTTATTCCACTTTAAACTATAGCAAAAGTTTCTTTGGAAAGAATAGTTTCTTGAAGTAGTTTAACAGTTCTGTTTATTGTTCCAAAATGAGTGAATTCTACATAACACTGACCAATTTTTAATGAATGCACAAACAGGAAAAGTGTTAACTTCAAGATTTTAAAATAAAATAAATACAATGGAATGAAAATGACACAAAGTAATGCACGTTTTGATTGCAAAAACACTACATAAAAACAAAACACTTAACTACATCATGTGTAAAGTTTTTTTTTCCTTTGTATTTGTGTAAAACATGAATAGACTCAATTTTTAATCTACTCCCTGAGGAAGCTGTATTTTAAACACAAGAGAACAGTACAGTATGTAGAATACCTCAGTCACCAGACATTGTTCCCTACAACTAAGAAAACCAGATAATACCTAATTCTTTACTCTCTTTCCTGTGTTCAACAATATGTATAAACCAAAGTAATCCTTTTAAAAGGGAAAAGTAAATATAGATATGGTAGACAATCTCTCTTTTCTAAATGGTTTTCTTCCTTTCCAATTTTTTGGAGGGCATTAAGAGTAGGAAAGTAATGGGAAACTAAAGGTGGGCTAGTTATTTTTACAAGTACTTTTGGTAAATCAATCAGATGGAGGTGGAGTAAGAAGTTACAGCATTTGAGTTTTCACATTAAAGACATATACACACAAATCTTTTGAAAAAAACACCATTGCGGAGATGGATCCTTCCCTGAAAATGCACCGGCTACAGATAGCCCTGCTACCACGATCTGAGAGAGCGCTACACTCCCAATTCTTAACCAAGTCATCTTGGCATCCAAATTCCGAAATGGCCTTGCAGAAAGCAGGGCGGGGCAAGGGTCCACCTCAGCAGTGGCAGCTGATTTTCTTGGAGAAACCAAAAAAATCACCCATCAGTACCCCCTGGTTCCCTTCCCTGAGAGCTGCTGCTGCACACCACCTCGCCCCCGGCTCGGGGTCTGGCGCCCAGGCCTGGAGGTCGGGTGGACTGGGACAGTCTTTTCTCCCCGTTACTCGCGTGCAGATCCGGAGCCTACGAACCAGTTGCTGTAACTCCCCGCGAGCCCCACTATCCCTGTGGGGTGGCCTCCCTCAGCCCCTGGGTCTCCTGCCTGCAGGGATGCCCCGGCCCCGCTCACCCGCCCGGGTGGTGTCCGTCAGGTCGTGGTTGGCCGCTCCCCGAGGAAACTCCCTCAGTTTCCGGCCACTCAGGCTCAGGACCCCGGTTACCGCCGCATCTTCCAGAGCTCGATCAAGGGAGCGGCTCCACGAGCACGGGCCAGGCCCAGGGCCTGCTCCAGGACTCGGGCCGCAGTTAACACCAGAGAGGTTACCTCCTGGCGCTATTGGGCCAGAGTACTCGGCAGCCGCTGCCACAGCTACCAAGCCCGCGGCCGCCATTTCCCAGCCGACAACTCTCCGGCCCAGCCTTAGCGCATGCGCGGCCCGAAACGATGGGTGGGCGGGGAAAGGGGACTCAGACCCTTGACGGCTCCCTTGACTGGCAGTTTGTGCCCCTCGGCACAGCAAGGCGCCTGCCCCCGCCCGCATGTTTTTCATGGGAAATCAAAACGGAACATAGAAATCTGCGGCAGACCCTGTACTCTGGGATCAAAGCAGCGTTTCTAAAATGCCTCTATGAAAATGTCTCTAACAACGCTCTTCTCCAAAACCTCGCCTTCCTCCCTTAGTGGAGAACTAGTCATTAAAGATTCTTTCCTAGACTGTTGCTGCCCGAAATCGGCAGTAAGAGGGAACTCTCTGGGATAGGTAGGACCTAAAATGCAAAACAAAATATAAGGTTGGAGAGAACCTATTATCATTCGAGGCCCGACTCTTCAATGAAACTGTGATTAGCACTTGCCAGATTTCCTAAATGCAAGAGGTTGTAAAAATGTTTAATTTCAGTCCCAAAGATGGTTAGCAACTGCTGCTCAGAAAATTGTTCTATGAACTTTTTTGAGACAGGGTCTTGCTATGTAGCTCAGGCTGGCCTCAAATCAGTCCTCCTGTCTCAACCACCAGAGTGTTGGCATTACAGGAGCGTGCTACCATGCTCAGCTATGAATTTTTAATCCTTTATTGCAGCTTCTTCAGTAACAAGTTCCACAATAAATATGAATATAGGTCACTTCAATAGCAGGTAATGTGCCACCTGCCAATTTTTGTCCAGTGTGTGTATGGTTTCTATTTTTCCTGTCTTCCTGAAACTCTGTTATCCTTAGGAAGATACTAAGATACTTAAGAGCAGAATCTCATTTTATATTTTTGAAATTTCAACTACAATGACCAAGTCTACTCACATTCCATATTAACTCTACATTGCTATAGAATTAGTTGCCAGATGTATCTTTCTGTAATGCACCATCGTCGAGTTCTTTTATCTCCTTCATTTAAATTCTAAGTCCTCAGTAATACACCTCATTCTTCTTATTTACATGGACATCTCACTGCAATCTCAATATACTATGCTAATCTTGAACTGACCAAGATTATAGACTAATGGTGGTCTATTCAACTAGATTTTAAGACTTATAATATACTAACCTTATGCTATAAATATCTTCCATCTCCCAGGGCTGAATATATTAATAGTTAAAAAGTAATGAGGATGAGTGGAAAGCACAGAACACAAGTTGTATACTAACACAAGAGAGGAAGTTGGTAGGTGAGGAACAAACTTATTTTTAAGAACAGGATACCTAAGGCTGTAGACATTTGAAGGTCGAAAGGAAAATATGGGAATGTAGGGGTGAGAAGCATGAAGATGCTACATTTACTATTATGTAAGAACAAGTCATATGTAAAGAAAGGATGTGAGAAAATACACAGAAAGGAGGAATTCTGAGATGTCTAAGGATTTTAAGTTTCACTATAAAGTTAATGTAGAGTATGTAGAATTTTCACCCTATTCCTTCAACCTTCTATTTATTTTACTTATTTGAGACAACATCATGCTATGTAGCCAAAGCTGGCCTTGCACTCTCGATCCCCCTGCTTCAGCCTCCTAAGTGCTGGGATTATAGGGATGTGCCAGGGCTAGCCCCTCAATCTTCTTCATGAAGTGGTATCATCTATGAGAATGAGATATTAGAAATGGAGTCTTACTGGGGAGCTCACCAAAGAGTCTATTGATGAATACAAGAAGTGATGAGACAACTGCAAAAAGGCTGTGAGAAAATGTGCTATAGGAATCTGACAGCTCTGTGGTAGGGGAGAAGCTGAAAAAAAAAAAAACAGGCAGTAGGGGTTATTCAGTCTTATGAACTAATAGAGTAAACTTCCCTGCTTCTTCCTGTTTATTTTATAGGCTGAAAGTTAACTCATTCAATACAGGGGGCAAGAGTTTCACTCAAATATTACTAGCTCTTTCTAGTTGTTCATATCTCACTACTTCATAAAGTTCTTTCCCTGCTTTCTACTCACTAGAAACATAGTCACTCCTTTAAGACTCTTCTAGGATAAAAATCTTGGTGGATCTCATTCTCTTTCAATTTAAGAAACTGACTTGCTAGACATCTCCAATAAAGGTCTGGTCCTTCTCTTTCTTACTCCTTTAATAAGATACCTTAACAATTTACTTTAAAAAAATGTATACTGGAAAATTCATTGTGATTTTCTTCTCAGAGGAAAATGGAAATGGAAACACAAGAAATTAAACACATACACAATAGGGAAATAGCTTCTTATTCATCTTTAAACACCAGCATACTTTATCTGAATATACCCAGAACAAATTTCAGTCCCAGAATGGCATCATATTTGTTTCATCAAGATTTTGTTGAATAGTTTCAGGTAGAAAAGGGGGAAGGGAGTAAAAAGACACAATTTCCAAGCAAATCTTTAAATCCCTACTAATGGCCCACAGTACTCCAAAATTCTTATCACAAATACCTGGAGTTTACTGAAGTATCATTTTAAAAAAGAGACTAAATCCAAACTGATATATCCAAAAAGAACTTTCAAGGTGAGCCTAAATCATATGCTTAATATTTTATAGTGGCGAAAACATCATATAATTCTGATGACAGTTGAAAGGTCTATTGATCAGAAATGAAAAAATCACTTTCTGCTTTAATATATTAACATTTGTAATATATGGAATTCTTTTGTGAAGTGCCAAATGAGCTATTTTTTCTCTCATAGGTCTTTATAGTAAAAATAAATCACAGCTAAATCTGAAACTGTATATACTGTGTGAATTTCAAAGCTAGTGGCAACAACATATGATACACATAACTATTCTAACAAAAATAGGAAACAAAGACTGTACATTTCTTACACATAGAAATATTCTATGATTTGCTATAATTACAGGTTTATATCCATTAAAAATGCATAATGTCTGATAAGAACACTGTCTTTTTCTATTAAGTCTCCCTAACTTGAATGCCAAAGTAATAAAATATCAATCATCATTGGTGTAGTAGATTTACTTACCATGCTACAAGTACTGACATATGGCTTACTAATCCTTATACATCTGACAAGCCCAAACCATGCCACTGCTTTCTGTGACTGGTCAATTCACAGAAGCAGTTTATTATCAACCTTGAATTATAAGATTTGATGCTCAAAACATGACTACCACACTCAAGTCTTAGAAAATGTTGGGCCTCTATTTAAAATGTAAAAATAGGGGTAAACTGGATGATCTCTAAATCCTCATCTAGCCTGTACTTTGCATTGTGAGTAATTTGATTCTCTTCTTTAATTCCCCCAGCTACCTTCTGTTGGAGCACTCCATGAACGAAATGGTCAAAAAGTAGTTAGAGGGATGCCACTAGAGGAATATAGATTGATTTACCAACTTGGCTGGTAGGTCACTTTTCAAATCCTAAAAATCATAAATATAAAATAATCACTACAAAGCCTTTGGGACACAGAGCAATCTAAAAAACACAACTCCATCTCTATAGCTAAGAATAGGTCATGTAAAACCTGTTACATTTTATTTGTTAAAAATGAACAGTTTCAGAATAAATCTAAATGTAACTTTTCCAAAAAACACCAAAAAGTACAGCGTAAAGCACCTCCCCATTAAATACAAACTTTCATTTTGTGATGCACTGCATCAATGTTTTGCATACACCTTGATGCAAAGGAAATTTTAATTTGCATCCTGATTAGAAAAAAACTTTTAAGAACTGAACAAGGATAACTACAACCATACTCCAAGGAAGGAAATTTTCCTCCAACAAAGCATATTGTTTTGTTTACATACAATATGTTAGTACTCAATAGTTTTAATTTAGTTGTACTAAAGGCAAAATTTACTATGAAAGAAAATTAAATTACAGATGCATGAAGAGTAAACATTTTAATATACCAAAGACACTGTGTTATTTGATGCACTTAATGTTAACATTTGGGGGCAATTTTTAAGGTTTTTTTTTTTTTTAAAAAAAACGGCATTAATAACACCTCTGTAGAATATTTAAAATAACAAGAAAATGAGAACACCTTTATACCGTATTTGCACAAACTGTTCTAAAGAGAGCAAACTTGTGTTCAGTTCGTTTTCCTTTACTTTAAAATAAGCTACCAGTAATTCTAAACCAGTCAAAAACATATTGTACCCGGATCAAATACAAGTATTCATATGGCAAAAATGTTTTATAAGTCCCTGGTCTCTATGAAAAGCATCAAATAGCTAAGGGGAGACTAACATTTATTTTTAAATTCTGTGACTGGCTTCCAATAATCTGTTATCAAGTAGAAGTACTGGCAAAATATCAGATATTAAGGATCAGATTTAATTCTTTGGTATAAGCATGAAATTTACTGATAGCTTTCCATGGCAAGCATAAACCATTAGGTAATCCAAGGAGCATGAGAGAGAGTAAAGTCTAGTATACAATGCAAGGTGGGCAGGAGTGATAATGTAATATTTTGTTTTGTTCTAACAGGACAAGTCAACACTTACACACTACAGAAACAACATCTACTTAGAGGTTTCAACATTATAGCAAACCAAAAAGTCAAGCTTCAAAATGACCAAACATGTTAACTTGTAGCTGAAATATTTTGCTGAATTTTGGCATTTTACTGTAATTTATGGTATACAACTATCTGAGGACTCTTAGCACTATCTTGGCGCAGTAAACTAACTCCTTCCAACTCCCCAGAGTAGGGGAAAAAACCCTTTCTCTCCATAAATGTCTGAACTTTGTATCATACAAGAAATGAGTTAAAAGTATACAATAAGGTTATAATGTAACTATTATAATTTTGCATTTTTTGTGACATACAAGTATGTTTGTTTTTGGAGCTGTCAATTGTTTAATTTAGCAGGTTTAAAGCTTATAAATTTTAATATTTTAAATAATAAAATGTAGGATTTTATGATTAAGTTTACTATCACATCTCTACAGGACTCAATCTTAAAAATAATTTTTACAAATATCATTTGAAAATTTGTGGACACTAGACTCAAGGCTACACTAAACTGAAGTGTACCTATAACCTGGGTTTTAAAGTTTTTCACCTCAGTTTCCAGTCCTTCAATTTGCTACTTCCGTTCATGCTTTTTTCATTTACTAAACTGTCAGGTGTTCATATTGGATCTTCTCCTCCCCTACCACATAACCTCATAAAGATGCATTTATAGCTTTGAAACACCAGCATTTCAAACTAATACAAAGAGTCACATTTCTTGTTAAAAGTTCAACACTAAAGATTTACAACTCTGGAGGTTTAACTTAACTCCACCTGAAAAATGAACCAAATTCTAGATATCCCCATAAATCTTAAAAGCCAAAACTGGAATTCTCATAAGGTTTTAAAAATATCTCTAATGAAAAAAGGCAACTGCATGTGTTGTATCAACACAATTAAAGGATAAGTGACAGCAACAAGGGGCCTACTCATACTTCTGAACACTAAGATTTACCATGGCAAAATCTAAAAAAAGGGCAAAGCTGATGAGGTCCTAAATACCACTACCATAAAAATAATCAATTTCCAACTTTCTATCTTCCTTTTGTGGCATGAGGAACCAAAGAAGTGAGAATTGTTCTGACTAGGCCAACCATGAAATCTTTTCTTTTTTTCTTTTTTCTTTTTTTTTGCGGTACTTGAGGGTTGAACCCAAGGTCTCACACATACTTTTGCAGGTGCTGTACCACTGGTTTGTACCCCTAGTCCTTTTTTTTTTTTTTTTTTTTTTTTTTTTTTTTTTTTTTTTTTTTTTTTTTTTTTTTTTTTTTTTTTTTTTTTTTTTTTTTTTTTTTTTTTTTTTTTTGAGCCAGGGTCTCACTAAGTTACACAGGCTGCCTCTGGCCTCAAACTTACAATCCTCCTGCCTCTGCCTCCCAAATTGCTGGGATTACAGGCATGCGCCACCACACCTGGCTCCAACCATGAAATCTTTCAAAACAGATAGGTATATTCCCCATTATTCTTTCAGGGCATTATTTAACACATGTTTTTTAAAAAAAGAAAAAACAACTTCAAAAATAAGAGCTTGTGAATATTTTGAAGTAAAGTTTTTTGAATTTTTGTGATGAACTCTTCAAGCAATTTAACTTTCCAACCAGTCATCACTTAAAAGTTCCTTTGACACGGGATCTATCCCACGGTCACAAAGCGGCTTCCTGTTTTGTTGAAACTGAGAGTAGCTCTTTGCTCCTTCAGTATCCCAAATCGTTCGTTCAAAGTCATCCCTGTCTATAGAAAGCGGAAAAAAAAAAAATTAACAACTTGACTGAAAAAGACATTTGTTATGGAACAATAATGTAATCTTATGATTAATTAACAGCAATTAATGGTGACAATAGCTAACTTCTTTAATATTTATGTGCATGACCTCACTTGACTCTAACAATAAACATATGAAATAGGTAAAGTTAGAGATATTTACAGAAATTAGTTGACTACTAGTAGTACTAGGCAGTCTGGACCAGCCTACCTAACCAATATAATGCCTACATTACATACTATGTAAAACATACATATACTATAATACTATAAATCAAATACCTAAAATGCCTCTATCTGAATTATTTTCTGCCTCTGTAAATATTGCCACCAATTCTAATGATGCCACTGATAAAAGAGTTATTTCAACATATGAATATTTTAAAACAGATTTTCCTGAATTCCTGAGTACCCTATAGAAATTCCAATGAAAACCTGTGGGCTTTTTGTTTTGTTTTGTTTTTCCCTCTCTCAGTACTAGGGGGTTGAAGCCAGGGCCTTGCTCATGCTAGGCAAGTGCTCTCCCACTGAGTTGGACTCTTGGACTCTTTTTTATTTTTTATTTTGAGATAGAGTCTTGCTAAATGGGCCTTGAATTTGTGATCCTCCAGCCTCAGCCTCCCAAGCTGCTAGGATTACAGGCATGTGGCATAAAACCCAACTTGAAGATCTGGTTTTTGATTAACAACCAACACAGTGCTCCTAAAACTGAAAGGAAAATAGCAAAAACAAAATAAAAATAAAATTAATTTGACCATTTTTTTCCAGTGCCAGGGATTGTACCAAAGGCCTTGTGCACACTAAGTATGCATTCTACAACTGAGGTACACCCCCTAGACCAAATTTGATTAAATTTTTTCCACAGTTATCTTTAAGATTCTTATTTCAATGAATACCAAAAAAGTATATGATGAAATTCAACATCAATTATTGTAAAAATTTTCAGTAAATTAGGAACATGGGAGCTCCCTCAATCTGATGAAGGGAATCTGTTTTAAAATGACAGCTAACATCATACTTAATTTGTGAAACACTTAATGCCTTTTCCTCAGGTTTTGGAGCCAGGCAAGTACACAAGACCTTAGCACTTCTATTCAACACTGTACTGGAAGTCCTAGCCATTATAATAAAGCAAGAAAAAGAAAAGGTTTAAAAACTGGAAAGGAATTTAGAAAATGAGCACAGAAAATGCTAAGGAATCTATGAATTCACTACAAAAGTGGATTTATCAAGATCACAGGATAAAAACTTAACATAAAAACTGTCAAAATGACAGTGAGATATCATTTCACACTCACTTGGCTGGCTATAATCAAAGAACAGATAAAAATAAATGTTGGCCAGGATGCAGAGAAACTTAGAAACCTCACATATGCTAGTGGGAATGTAAAATAACACAAGTACTTCGGAAAACAGTTTGAAAGTTCCTCAAAATGTTAAATGTGTAGTGACTATACAATCTACCAAAATCTACCACATCTATTCTTAGATTTACCCAGGAGAAATGCCAACATATGCCCACACCAAAACTTGTAGACAAATATTCAAAGAAGCATTATTCATAATAGTTCATAATAGCCACAAGGTGTAAGTAACCCAAATGTTCATCAGCTAATGACAATAAATAAGATGTGGTATATAACATGATGAACATTATGCAAACAAATGAAATACTAATACAGATGAACCTCAAAAACATTATGGTAAGTGAAAGAAGCCAGCCACAAAGATCATATATCGTATGACTCAGTTTATATGAAATGTCAAAATAAGCAATCTATTAGAGACATAAAGCAAGTCAGTTAGTTGCCTAAGGATGGGGAGGTGGGTTATAAACCATGTTTAACTTGCTAGAAAACAATTTTTGTTATTAAAATATTGTCATTGAATGGCCTAAAGAAGAACAGAAAACTTTTTTTTACCTGTTTTCCAACACTATTTATGTCAAATTGTAGGGGGACACCTTTAGGAACTTTCTTTACATCAGTTTGTTCTCGTTTTGTCAAGAATGAGGGTACAGCAGTACGAGTTAATCGTGGTTTCTGAGTTCTACAGAGAAAAAAGTTAAAATCAGTTCAATAATCAAATAAGGTAATTCATTTGATATTTGAAAGATACTGACTTGTACAAATGTTCAAATGTATATGGGCTATTTTACTGTGTTCTCAACAAAAAAGTGCATGGCTTTTGAATGATTTATGACTTCTAAGTCTTGGTCTTTATTTATATATTGTGCAGTACTAGGGTTTGAACCCAAGGCCTCAGGTTTGCTCTACCACTCAGCTTACACCCCCAATCCCTCTTTTATTTTATTATTGACACAGGATCTCGCTAAGTTATGCAGGCTGCCTTTGGCCTTGAAATCACAGTCCTCCTGCCTCAGTCTTCCAAGTAGTTGGGATTCTAAGTCTGTGCCACTGTCTTTAAAATAACCTGTAAAGTCTTAGAGACCTATCTTCTGTTTTCAGTTCAACTTTTTTAAGATGGCTGAATAAATCAGAAACTCTATAAAACTAGAAAGTTCACAGTGCAAAAATAATAATGAAATGGTTAAATAAGTTCATCTAGGTAAGACAATACACTAGGATGCCTTTAAAGAGAAAGTAGGTCTATACGGTCTAAAAAATAAAGATGTCCAAAATATACTAGGGAGGGGAGGAATAGGTATGTATACTATCATTTCATTTACTACAATGTATACATTAAAAATATATAAGTATTGGTTATACATACACAGAATTTCCCCCCACATGTCTATCAGTTTATTGTACTGTGATGGTGAAAGCTATGCCACCAATATCTCAGATATAAGCAGGGCCAACCATGGTGGACAGGTTTCAGTTGAGCTTCCAGATTAAAGTCGACTAAGAAAAGGACCCAGCAACCCACTCCCAAAACAATCAGCCATTGAAAACCATATGAATAGCAGAGAAACATTGTTAGATATAGTGTTTTCTTCTATTGTACATAGGCTCACTATGAGCTGGACTTGACTTTACAGCACCTAACAGCAACACGTAGAATTTAGAAATATATAATCCCAGCACTTAGAGGAGACTGAGGGAGGAAGACTCTGCCTCCAAATAAAAAATAAAAATAAGGACTGGAGATGCAGCTCGGTGGTATGTGTGAGCCCCAAGTTCAATGGCCCAGTACCTCAAGGAAAAAAATAAAAGACTTCAAGACCAGCCTGAGCTACATACCAAGACGGTCTAAAAAAAAAAAAAATATATATATATATATATACATACATACATACACAAATAAAAATTTAAATTTAAGTATGTGTACATGTGCATATATACACATATATATATACACACACACACATTAAAATGTGGCTACTTGGAGCTATAGAACCAGAAATCAAGGGAGCTTTTACTTTAACTTTATACTATTTTTAATTTGTACCACATGTATTACTTTTATCTTTGTATCTCACTTTATCCTAACTTGGACCTCAAACTCTGAGCACAAGTCCAATACTTTTATCCCATATACTAAGAATTTACAATTTTCACAAAAAGAAAGAAAAGACTTACACTGGGCATTGCACTGCTCCAGGATTGTCAATGGATACAGTCAAAATTCCTCCATTTGTGGTGGAAGTACGCCATCTAGTTTCAGAAAACAAAGATTTAATTAAAATGTAAGTTTCTAAATCCTATAGTATATTTCACATAAACATACTTTCTTAGCTGAGCATGGCAGCACACATCTGTAATCACACTGACTTAGGAGGCGGAGGCAGAAGGATCACAAATTTGAGGGCAAAGGCAGTCTGTATAACTTAGCGTGACCCTTCCTCAAGATAACACATTTTTAAAAAGGTTTGTGAGTGCAAGTCAGTGGTAGAGCACTTACAAAGTATGCATGAGGCCCAGGGTTCAGCCCTGCAGTACTACACATGAAAAAAACATACTCTTTTTTTCCTTCCTTCCCTCTCAACCTCCTATTCTCCTTCCTTTCTTCCATGCATCCATCCATCCATTTACTTTGGTACTGGGGATGGAACCCAGAGCATGCTAAGCAAGCATTCTACCACTGTGCTACCACCTCAGCTCCAAAATATACATTTTAGAAGTAGCCATTATTTTTTCAGATTTTAAGAAATACAGATACCTGGACCCATGTCATGATATAATTAATAAGCACCCTGAGTGTAAGAACTGGGGACCTGAATTTGTTAAATATTTTTCAGTGTAATACATATATGCAATCAAATACAGAAGGGCTTCTAATGGAAACCTAACAATCTCTCACGCCACACTCTCCTCCTCCCCATTTGACTCCCAGAGGTAGTAACTCCAACCTTTGTTCTTACTGCTTGCTAGTTAATTCTAGTTCACTAAACAAGATGCTTATGTAGAAAAATCTTGCTATGATGAATAAGCTCAGCACACAACCCTCCATTTTCCCTACCAATTTCCTAATGTCAATGGCTATATCATTATTTCACTTCCACTATAACTTTACTTAAATCTCCATTCCTTCCAGTTGTGTCTCTTGATTGCATCTCCACTTTATAAGAGAAGTTAATAGCCCCTCTTATCCTTCTTTCCACCTTTTCTCCACTTTCTATTTCCATTTACACCAGCTCTACCTTTATCACTATTATAAATATTTTGAGACAAGGTCTCATTATGTAGTCTAGGCTGACCTTGACCTTGGAATCCTCCTGCATCAGCTTCCCCAAAACTGGAATTATGCCTGGCTGGCTGTCAGCTCTACCTTTATATTTACATTAGCCAAAATGTGACATTTACATTATATTCTTCTCCCAAATTAACTATTTTGTACCTTGTTAACAGGCTGATTCTCAAAGTTCAAAATAAATAACTAGCATATATTATCACTATTATGTAAATATTGTTAACTGAAGAAGCAAATAGACCATGACTATTATTTCCTTCCTTATAGTTTTCAATGTCATGTCCCTTATGCAAAAGAATGCTATCAGCATCAGGTTCAAATAGTTTCCTTTCCTATATGCTAATGCCTTAAAATCATGCCACATTGTACTTAGCATCACATCTGTACCATGACATTTTATGTTTCATTTTCCAAACAGTAGCTGTAATTTTAAATAGGTTAATCTCAAAACCTGACCACATTCATGGAATTGGAATGTTACTTAACTCATACTTGGGAAGTATAGATCTAGCATATCAAAACAAATTTTTCAAAGATTTTTTACAGGGTTATGGGGGAATTTTGTTTTTGTTTTTGTTTTGTTTTGTTTACAGACTTGGGGGTTGAACCCAGGGCCTTGCACACACTTTGCAAGTGCTCTACCACTGGGATGCAAACCCAGCCCGTTTTTTGTTTTTTTTTTTTAATCTTGAGACAAGAGTCTCACTAAATTATTCAGGCTGCTTCTGGCCCTGAACTCACAATCCTCCTGCCTTAGCTTTCTGAGTCGCTGGGATTACAGACATGCAGCTATTCTATTCTTTTAAAAGTTTTATAAATTTTCTAAAAGTGCTACTGGATTTTCTTCTATTCATTCCCTAAATAGGTTAATTTGTATAAAAGCAGATGCAGAAAAGAAAAGCAAGCAACAAAATAGGGGCTTCGTTAAGCAGAAAAAACAGGCAATAAATAATAAATACAGTGCCAGGCACAGTGCTGCATGCCTATAATCCCAGCAACTCAGGAGGCTGAGGCAGGAGGATCATGAGTTTGGGGCCAGAGGCAGCCTGCATAACTCAGTGAGACCTTGTCTCCAGAGAAAAAATAAATAAATAGAAATGGGCTGGGGTGCAGCTCGGTGGCAAAGGATTTACAAAGTATGCCTGAGGCCCTGGGCTCAACCCCCCAGTATTGCAAAATTAAAATCATAAAATAAATATATAATACAGTAATTTACTTGCTGCTAAAACTGTTAGAATACTAGCCAAGTGTGGTAACACAAACCTATAATCCCAGCGACTCATACCTGTAATCCCAGGGACTCAGGAGGCTAAGACAGGGGGATTGCTAGCTCAAGGCCAGCAGCAGCCTGCACAATTTAACAAGACCTTCTCTCAAGACAAAAAAATTTTAAAAAGAGGGACTGGGGGTACAGCTCAGTGATAGAGCATGTGCAAAGTATATGCGAGGCCTTGGGGTCAGTTACCCCATATACCAGGAAAAAAAACTATTATAACACTGACTTGAAAATGCAAAAGGTCTTTGGAAGGCTGGGGATGTGGCCCAATGTTAGAGAACTTGTGTAGCATATATGAATGAGGTCCTGGGTTTGATTCTCAGTATCATAAACAACAACAACAACAACAAAAGCTGTTAGGGAGAAAAACAAAAAAAGACTTATTCATTTCAGGTTTAATTTCATTTTTGGTCTCATCAATTTCTTTCACAGTAGAAGGTAATTTGGGCAGTTAGTAGTTTGTGAATTTTGAAATGACATCTTGAAAAACAAATTGAAACTTACTGACGAGTTCTCTTTGCTACTACATCGTCTAGTAGTTGTTCTGTGTTCAACTGGGCCTGAACCTAAAGGTGGAAAAAAAGCTGTAGATCCCATAGAAAGCAGAGTATTTGAATCCAAGTAGCTATCCATACACTATAACTTTATAACCAAGGGCAGCATGTGCATGAGTGTAAGAGAGGGGTCTGTGCTATTCTGGTAAAACTACTCTACGAGGATTCCTGTATTAGAACAAGTGGCAAACACAAGTTTATTATGAAATTAAAATGTTAAATGCTTCTAAGTTGTTAATAAGCATAGGGAAAGATAGGGAATAGAGAAAATAACTTACATAATGTCATATTTTCCATACCCCGAACCTGATTGAGACTGAATAACCAACTCACGGTTTATGCCTATGTTATTACTAAAAGTGGCTGATCAGGATCCATTCTGATTTAAAAGAAAACACTACCAAGCCTTTTTAATACCTTCAGACCTCTTCTGAAAAGAAAAGTTGCCTGACGAGTATCTTTCTGATGGCTTAATTTATTTCCACTCCTGGTAAAATTAGTGGGAATGTTATTTCTGCAACAAAAACACATATATCATGAGTAATCTCAGCCACTTTGTTTTTAAACATCTTGAGGAAAAAGGAAAAACAGTTAAACTCAAAGACTGAAAGCTTGATGAGAAGGTAATATAAAGACTCCAAGTTGTTTTCTAATTTGTAAGAAACCACTGAATTTGATTAACACATATTTCATTCTGCAGCATATCGCGTTAACAATCTGGTTGATTTCAAATTGATTTAACTTTCAAATACTCTACTCTCTAATATTCAACATATAAGAAGTCTTCTGAAAACATTTACAAAATCACATTTAAAATTTCCTATTACTAAATCTGGTGAAAACAGAAAATTTACAGATTTACTTACAGGATTAGTATAAATAAAATCATACTTAGGCACATTCATAGTCAAACTGAAACCAAAAATAAAAAGGCTTGAAAAACAATCTCTCCATCTGCAACTTTCTTTTCCTTCCTCACTCAGAAACCTTTATACTATATTAACATGAACTGCAGGGCTGGGAATATAGCTCAGTGGAAGAGCACTTGCCTATCATATAAGAGGCCCTGGGTTCAAACCCTAGTACTGTAAGAAAAAAAAATGTATACACACACACACACACCCCTCAGATAAACATAAAATCTTCACCTTTCTTTTACCTTTTAATTCTTTTATACAAAGAATAATGCACACTTAACAAGTTATATTTGACTTGACTTTCAGTACTTCCTTTCTATTTTATATAGGAATTTGGGGAAGTATAAAAAAACAAAATCTCGTATTTATCTCTATAAACTCTATAAACAAGTGCTGAATAGGTTACTTAATCTTACTCCAATCTTAAGAGACTCAAATGCAAAATTTCCCTAGCTAGCCCAATTAACATATAAGTTTTACATAAATGACAGGTTCTTATTTGAAAAGGTCTACTTGTACAAAAGGTACTACCAAGTGATTTCCAAAGATGATGGTTAAGTAAAATTGCAATTCTAGCCATTCCATTTATGAAAAAACCTCATTCCACATTTTGTTTATAATGAATTAATCTTCTATAAGAGATGAATAAATGGTACTTGAAACTGAAATAAGGTAACTTCATAGTTTGACAGCTTCCTTTCTGCTTACATATATTTACAGAGAACAGAATGCCCTTACAGCTCATAATTTTTAAGTTTTTGTTCTGTCTCTTTTCAATTTAATATAAAAATAATTTTAGATTAAGAAATATTCAGAAAGTTCTTTCTAGTTTGCTTTTTCCACAAATAACCTACATGGTGATTCAGTGTTTCAGTAACAGCCATTGAAACTGAATAACCAATTTAGCTTTCAGAATTCCCAATTTTGAATAATTCTGATTGAAGTGTAAGGATTTTTATTAAAATGATCAGTTTTATAATTTTATTCTGATGTCAGGGGAGGTGAGGAAGTAGAATGAGCCAGGAGTGGTGGGGCATGCCTATAATCCCAGCAACTCAGGAGGCAGAGGCAGAAGGATCGCAAGTTCAAGGCCAGAGACAGCCTGCATAACTTAGCAAGACCTGGTTTCAAAATAAAAAATAAAAAAGAGGCTAGAGGTGCAGCTCAGTGGTAGAGTACTTGCAAAGTATGTGCAAGGCCCTGGGTTCAACCCCCAAGTACCACCCAAAAACTAAAAAAGAAAGGAAGAAGTAGAAAAGAAGCAGAATGATGCCCTGTTTTAAAACTTTACATTTGTTAAACTCATCAATAATACTGTGTCTAAGAAATAAGGAAGCCATTGCTGAATGCTTCTATGTTGGATTTTAGATAGACATCTCAAATCTCATTCTCATTGCCCATTTTTATTTGCAATGCTAGTGATCAAACCCAGGGCCTCACACTGCTAGGCAAGTACTCTACCACTAACTCACATGCCCAATGTCCATCAAATATATGTTTGAAAATGATAGATAACTAGAAGAATCACTGTAAATCCATTCTTCTGAACACCTAGTGAAAGAAGAATTTATTTACGCAAGATAACACATTATTGTCTTATATTTAAGTACTTACTTTCTGTTTAACTGGTTAGGTCTCTTGAGAACTGCAGCTGGTTTCCTTTGCACTTCATTTTGTCTCAGAAGGTTTGCCTTTCTTTTTAACACTGGAAAATATCGTTCTATATTCTTTCAGAAGGTAAGAAACTATGTTAATCAGATTGCTTTTTGTTATATACACTACTACAATAAACATTGACAATGTGGAATAACAGATACTGACAACTGCTTGGATGAGTAGATAAGGGAGATGGAGAAACTAAAATAACTTGAAAATTTCCTAAGTGACTGAACAAAACAACTACATAATACTTAAAACATGTGATGTACTGGGGGGATGCACAGGTGATGAGGAAATGCAACTGTGGAGCTCAAGAAAGAACCTGAGAGCCAGAGAGGTAAATTATGAAATAATTTATATAAATAAAATTCTGATACCATGTCCTATGGTTTGAATAATTTTCATTCCTCTAGTCAAAGTTCATGTGCTAAATGCTTGGTTTCCAGTCTCCCCTGTGGTCCTACTGGGAAGTTATGCAAGTTTTAGGAGGTGAGGCTTAGTGAGAGGTTCTTTGGTCATTGGGGGTATGCCCTTGAAGGGGATTGTGGCAACCCTACCCTTCCTTCCTTTTCTTTTGCTTTCTGGTCATGAGGCAAGGAGTATGCTCCACTACATGTTTCTAACATGATGTGCTGCCTCATCAGAGACCCAAAGCTATGCACCTTGCCCCTCCTTGACTCCATAATCTTGGAATAGAACCAAAACTGTGAGCCAAAATAAACGTAAGTTAATTATTTTGGGTATTTTGTTAGCTATGGAAAGCTAACTAAGTAAAGGTATAAGAGGGCCAAGTTCTAAAACAACTGTGTAAAAAAGAAAACAAAGGAGATTATAAATGCAAAGAAGTTGGAGTAGAAATGGTTAGGAGGGAAAAAAGGAAAATTCAATATAATAAAAACCACAAGCACTTGAAATGTCTACTTTTCCTTCCTCCAGATATGTAAATTAAATCCATCATTAAAGCCTAATTGAGATTTCCATATTTTCCATGAGGATGTCTCTGAATCCCTTGACTATATTCTTTTTTCTTTTTTTGCGTACTTGATGATTGAACCCAGGACATTACAATGCTTTGCAAGCACTCTACCACTGAGCTACATCACCAGCCCATTTTTCACTTTTTATTTTGAGTCAGGGTCTTGCTAATTTATGCATGCTGCCTCTGCCCTCAACTGTGATCCTCTTGCCTCCGTCTCCTAAGGTGCTGGGATTACAGGCATGAGCTACCATGCACCGCTGATCACATCTTATACTTTATCTGTACTCTGTTATTTTATGCATGTGAGAGGCACCTCATAAACATCCATTGATTAAATAAGGTAAAAAATGTATTCATTTTCATGAACATTTAGAAAGGAAGTAATGCAATAACAAGGATAAAGAATATCACAAATATAGGAGAAAAACCACAAGATCAGACTAATAGCCTATTCCAAGCTTTGTATTTTGTCTTTAATAAGAACACCAAGGACTATTTTATAGGTAAATGTGAAAGTCTTTTCTATAATGTTGTCACATGAAACATGATGCTTTCATGTAATATTCCTTCAACGCACCTGGCACTAAATAGTAATCATATAATTATCTGTGTGATGACTTACTGTTTAAGTTTACAAAACGTGTAAACTTTTTTGTCATTATTCCCTAAGCAACATACTAAAACACTATTTATATAGCACTTACATTGCATTAGGTATTATAAATAATCTAAAGATGATATATACTGAAGGATATGCACGTATTATGTGCAAATACTATGCCACTTTATGTAAGCGACTTGAGTATCTACAGATGCTGGTATCCAAGGTGTGTCCTGGAACCAATTCTCCACAGATATATATAGAAGGATGACTGTACCTGAGAATGTGGAAATTTAGATACTCTTCATGAATAGCAATGATTTTTAGTTATTAAAATTTTTATATAAGCCCCAAAGTACTACATAAAAAAAACAAAAATCAGGGCGGGGGATGGAACTCAGTGGTAGAGTGCTTGTCTAGCATATGCAAGGCTCTGGGCTTAATCCTCAGCACTGCAAAATAAGAAATACACAAATAAAATGCCCTCTAAAGCCTATTCATGAAAATAGTACAAATAAAGGAGAAGGGTATCTGATCCAGGATTAAGCCATCATCCTACCTTGTCACTTAGAGGTGGACGATTCATAGGACTAATTCCTTTTCGAATTCCAGTGGCTTTCCTAGCTGCAAGGCCCGTGATAATGCCATAAGGACGTCTCTTTCCAGGCACTATTCTTCCTCTCCGGCTCAAACTAGTTTTACCAAAGCCTGTAGAAGGAAAAGAACAAAAAACATTATCAATTTAAGAATCCTATTAGGAGGGTCCCAGGATACTCTATTTCTCAAATCGGTAGATACGAATATCTTATTATTTATTATTATTTATTCATTTCAGCTATATAAAATAATTCACTTTTAAACAGGCAATAACAGCCAGGTGTGGTGATACACATCAGTAATCCCAGTGACTTGGGAGGCAGAGGCAGAAGGATCGCAAGTTCGAGGTCAGAGGTAGCCTGTGTAACTTAGACCCTGTCTCAAGATAAAAAATAAAAAGGGGGCTATGGGTACAGTTCAGTGGCAAAGAATTTGCAAAAGTATGTTTGAGGTCTTAGGTTCAACAACTCAGTAACATAAAGAAAAACAAGCAAATAGTAAGCAATAAGCTACATTGGAAAAGGTTCTGTGGTTGGGGTAGAATGCTTGCGTAGCATGCATGAGGCCCTGGATAAAGAGCCCCATCACCCCAAAAGGTAGGGTCTGTGGTTGTACTGAACTGCAAAGGACTAGATGATTCTCACATTACATATCTCCTCTAAACCATCCCTTCTGTCATTTCCTTTTTTTTTGGTGGTGCTGGATATCGAAACAAGTGCCTCTTTACCTACTAGGCAAATGTTCTACCACTGAGCTAATTTCTTAGCTCATGATTACTTTCTCAACAGGACAAAGTAGACTGCACCTGTGCAATAAAATAGCCACTAATCACATGTGCCTACTGAATACATGAAATATGACTAGTTGTAACTGAGATGTTATAAATAATGTGAAATACTTCATTAATGATGTTATATTAATTATATGTTGAAATAATATTTTGAATATGCTGGGCTAAATAAAATCTATTAATATGTGGCTCATATTTTATTTCTATTAGGTAGTGCTGATCTAGAGTGGAATCATGATCTTATCTTCCATTTACTTACTACATTATAATCTGGCTTTTTTACTTTAAACCCTAATCTATTTGCTTTTGCTGAAATCCCCAGTAAGTACCAAGGAACATATTTTAATCTCTGTGGCATGTAATGTTACTGACCTTTCCATTATACGTCTTACTGATTTAAATATTTTTTCTTATTATTAAAAAAATGCTCATGGAGATATTCTAGAAACATATTTTTAGTTCACCAGTTTGTAGTAGTAAGTGCCTAGAAGGTAAAGTGAATCAATCTTTCAGCAATTATATTTCATACTCTATATACTATCTGGACCTGCAGCCGTAGCCCTGTGACATCCAATCCTGTCAGATCTCGGAAGCTAAGTAGGGTCGGGCCTGGTTAGTACTTGGATGGGAGACTGCCTGTGAACACCAGGTCCTGTAGGCTTGGGAGAAGGACCCGCAACTCACTCCCCCCAAAAAAGTCAATCCGCCAATGAAAACCCTATGAAGAGCAGAGAAGAACTGACAATAGTGTTTCACCTGTTGTACACAGGGTTGCTATGAGTTGGATACTGACTCGACAACACCTAACAACAACAACAATACTATCTGGGGGCCTGGAGGCTTAACTCAGTTGGTAGAGTGCTGCTCTGCACTGAGTCCCTGGGTCCAATCCCCAGCACCACAAAAATGGAAGGACGTAGCAGCCTACTCCGGAAACAATTAGGCATTGAAAACCCAATGAATAGCAGAGAAGCACTGACAATAGTGCTGGGTATGACACAGTGTTGGGTAGTGTTTCGTTCTGCTGTACAAAGGGTCACTATGAGTCGGACTTGACTTGATGGGACCTAACAACAACAACATACACTATTTTATATGCTACGTTAATACTATACTATGAATATTATCCCATGTTTTTTATATCCTTTTACTGCCTAGCATGCATGAGGCCCTTTACATTACTTTTTAATGTTCCACATTTAATCTAACCAACTTCTTACTAACCATTTCAGTTACTTCTCACATTTTTATACACATCCACAACTAACTTCTCAAAATACAAATTTCTAGAAGGTGAAATTCGAGGTTAAAGAATAAAACAAACAGTTAAGGATTTTTTTTTCAGTACTTGGGGATTGAATCTAGGGCCTTGCATCTATGTTCCAAGTGCTCTACCACTGGGCTGCAACCTAAGCCCCGTTTTTTGTTTGTTTGTTTTGTTTTTTTTTTTAATTTTGGGTCAAGGTCTTGCTAAGTTAAATTGCACAAGCTGCCTCTGGCTTCGAACTTGCAATTCTCCTGCTTCTACCTCCTAAGTTTCTGGCATTACATGCATGTACTACTGCACATGGCCAGGATTTTTTATTTATATTGCAAAAATGTCCTCCAAAATAAATGCCTTCTTTTACATTTCCAGGAACATAAGAAAGGGTGTCACTTTTTCTGTATCATTGACAACTCTGAATATCTTTTTTTTTTTCATTTTTAAAAAGATTTTATTGAAAAATTGTTTTGAATGCTGCATTTCATTTAGCTCAGTTGGCAGAGCATGACTTTGCAGTCTCTGAGGTCCCAAGTTCAATTCCCAGCACCGTACAAATGGGAGAAGGACATGGCAATCCACTCCCAAGGCAATCCCAAAACAATCAGCCATTGAAAACCCTATAAGGGTCACGATGACTCGGACACAACTTGATGGCACCTAACAACAACAACCAAGTTTCAACTGGAGAAAAGGAACACTGTTCATGTATTTGGGGTTGGGATTTAGCTCAGTTGGTAGAGCACTGCTCTGCATTTTCTGAGGTCCTGGGTTTGATTCCCAGCACCACAAAAGTGGGAGAAGGACGTGGGAATCCCGAAACTATCAGCTATTAAAAACCCTGAGGGTCGCTATGAGTTGGACATGACTCAACAGCACCCTGACAAGACAAATTCTCTTGGGCAATTTAGGTATTTCTTTTTTTATTTTTATTTTTGCAGTGCTAGAGATTGAACCAAGGGCCTCATGCATGCTAGGCCACTCTACCAACTCTACCACTGAGTTACATTCCCAATCCATTCTTTTTCATCTTTATCACTTAGTACTTGAAAAAAAATCTTGCTTTATTTGGTAGTTAATGAACACCTTCCATCTGTTTTTTAGATACCCATATTCTTCCATTAGGCTGGGGTTTAGCTCAGTTGGTAGAGTGCTGCTCTGTGCTCTCTGAGGCCCTGGGTTCCATCCCCAACACCACAAAAATGGGAGAAGGATATGAAAACCCATGCCCAAAATGATCCCAAAACAATCAGCCACTGTAAACCTTATGAGGGTTACTATGAGTCAGACCTGACTCAACAGCCACCTAATAATGATATATTCTTCCATTAATGAACTGTTATGTTCATGAATCAGTTTTCCTTGTTTTTCCCTAGTACTGGAGGTTTGAACTCAGGGGCTTACACATATTTTACAAATACTCTACCACTGGACTGCACCTCCAGCCTATTTTTTTCTTTTGAGGCAGAGTCTCATTAAGTTATGCAGGTTGCCTCTGGCCTCGAACTTGCAATCCTCCTGCCTCTGCCTCCCAAGTTGCTGGGATTATAGGAGTGTACCATTGTGCCTATCAAGAACCAGTTTTCTTTGGCTAAATTCAAATTTCCTTCAATGTTTTAATAGAGGAATTACATTATAATTAATTTTTCAAGCATTAACATCCTATAGCATTTAGGAACATGCTTCCCACCTCTCTCTTTTTTGTCACCAAATTGGCTTAGTAAAGTCCTCATTTCTTCCATATATATATGGGAGTACCAAAAGGTCGAACTAGGCCTCATGCATTCTAGGCAAGTGGTCCAACACTAAGCTGCACTCTCGGCCCTTTTTATTTTTCTTCTTGAGACAAGGTCTCATTAAATTGTGCATGCTACTTCTGGCCTTAAACTCAAGATCCTCCTGCCTTAGCCTCTTGAGTACTGGGATTACAGGTGTGCACCATTATGCCTGGCTAATTGCTACTTTTCATCAGCTATTACACTGAACTCAATTATTAGTTCTAATAGTCCTTAAAATTATTTTCTTGAGGTTTCTCTTTTCCCCCTTGGTGCTGGGGATTGAGCCCAGGGCTTCACAAATGCTAAGCTCTAGCTCTACTACTAAGCTATACCTCCAGCCTCAAATTCTTTTTGTTTATTTTAAATCTTAGGATTTCTGAGTGACAATCATATCATCCATACATGATACTGTCTTTTCTCTCCAATAATTACACCTCTATTTCTAAAAACTTCTTAATGCAACAGCAATAACTTTCAGGGAATCACACTAAATAACTGATAGTTAGCTATCATCACTACAGCAGAAAATCCAACCCAAACAAACTTAGAGGGAAGAGGTAACTTATTGAGGGTTCATAGTTAGAGGAATCTGTCCATAATGGCAGGTGGGCAGATATGGCAATGGCAGCCAGTAGGACACATGACAAATCTTCATGAGCAGGAAGCTGGGACAGAAGCTGGTCTGCAGGTCTATAGTAAAACTCTCCAAAGGCCTACGCCCAGAAACATCATTTCTGCAAAACTAAGTTAAGACCTGCCTCCCAAGTTCCATGACCTCCACAAACAGTGCCACCCTCTGGGGACCAAATGTTAAAGCACATGACCATAAGGGGACACTTTATATTCAACATATGACAGTAACAATTATGTTGTTGTTGTTGTTAGGTACCGTCGAGTCGGTATCCAACTGATAGGGACCCTCATAGGGTTTTCAATGGCTGAGTGCTTTGGGATTGCCTTGGGAGTGGATTGCTAGGCCCTTCTCCCATTTTTGCAGTGCTGGGAATTGAACTCGGGGCCTCAGAGACTGCAGCGCAGCACTCTACCCACTGAGCTAAATCCCAGCCCCAACAATTATAATAGTGGGCATTCATATCCTAATTCTGATTTTGGGGGAAATGTCTTTAGAATGGTATCTTGTAATATACTGTACATCTGCCATATGGTAAGAAGTCTTAAAACAGTTTCATGCTAAAACTAAAGTTAAAATAGTTTTCTTTACTATAGGATTTCTCAAAACTATCATGTACTATAGGGCTGGGATTTAGCTCACTTGGTAGAGCGCTGTTCTGCAGTCTCTGTGGTCCCTGGTTCGATTCCCAGCACTGCAAAAATGGGAGAAGGACGTGGCAATCCACTCCCAAGGCAATCCCAAAACAACCAGTCACTGAAAACCCTATGATGGTCACTATGAGTCAGATACGACTTGACAGCACCTAACAACAACAACATTATGTACTATGAATTTCTGATAGGCAGATAATAGCATATGTTGTGTCCAAGCTTGTCTAACCTTGGAATCTTTTTTATGATGTCTCTATTAGTAATTTTGAGACTAGAGTCAACAAAACAGAAAATACTATTATGTTATGATGGTTGAATCATTTTTGCCTTTCACCTCCCAGTTCATACTTTACTATCCTGTCTCTGACAGAAACAATGTCAGTGAGCATGATGTTAAGTTATGGCAGTAGAGTGTGCTGGAGAGATTATGGAGGATGAAAGATCTGTTCTTGCAGGTTCCAGTGTGCTTCTCATGGTTTGTTCTTGTGGCATGGCATACCAAGTGATACTCACCAACACTGCCCCCCTAATAACCTACAAGGCTGATGTAATGGTGAAGCTAGAGAGACCTTGGTGGCACAAAATTTGTGTTATGCCTTCAATTCTTAGTTCTAGGTACCTGCCTAGTATTTCCTGTTCCTGCTTATCTCCTCAGTGAATTTAAGCTGAACCACCCCAATAGGCAGGTAGCTTCCCAATGAGTCACATATCAGCATGGCAACTGAATGAACTTCTTGAAGATCCAGGGGACCAAAAAGGCCAGGAACTCAGAAAGGTGGTGGGGATGTGTTCTCTCAAATTTGTTCCTTGCTCAAGCACTCTGCCTCAATTTTCAAGGTGTTGTTATTAATTTTATAATCAGAACAAAGTCAATAAAGATAAAAATTTTAAAATTTAAATCAAATTGCAGCCGGGCGCAGTGGTGCACGCCTGTAATCCCAGCGGCTCTGGAGGCAGAGGCAGGAGGATGGCGAGTTCAGAGGCAGTCTGTGTAACTTAGCGAAACCCTGTCTCAAAAAGTAAAACAATGGGCTAGGGGTGCAGCTCAGTGGTCCAGCACTTGCAGAGCATGCAAGCGTGAGGCCCTGGGTTCAAACCCCAGTACCACAAAAAAAAAAAAAAAAAATCAAATCAAATCAAATTATTACTGCTGAATATGTTATTTCCTTCCAGAATGATTAAACCATGTTGGGAGAATCTGTATATTAATTCAAATCTATGACTTGCTATTTTTATTTAACTAATGAAACAGCTGAACTTTATGAAGAAGAACATGGCATTATAAATGGAGGAAGACTCATGAGCAACCAGCATTATGCAGAGGACACAACTCTACTTGCTGAAAGTGAAGAGGATTTGAAACGTTTACTGATGAAGATCAAAGAAGACAGGCATCAGTATGGATTGTGCCTCAACATCAACAACAAAAAAATCAACAACAAAAAAATTCTTACAACTAGGTCAGTAAGCAACTTTATGATAATGGAGAAAAGATTGAGGTTGTCCACAATTTTGCTTTAGTTGGTTTTACAATCAACACACACGGAAGCAGCAGTCAAGAAATCAAACAATGCATTGCATTGAGAAAAGCTGTTGCAAAAGATCTCTTTAGAGTGTTGAAATGATGTCACATTGAAGATGAAGGTGTGCCTGACTCATGCCATGGTATTTTTAGTTGCATCATATGGTTGTGAAAGCTGGACACTAAATAAGGGAGACAGGAGAAGAATTGACACTTTTGAATGATGGTGCTGGAACGAATGTTGAATATACTTATTGTTGTGCCTTCGAGTCGGTATCCGACTCATAGGGTTTTCAATAGCTGACTGTTTCGGGATTACCTTGGGAGTGGATTGCCAGGCCCTTCTCCCATTTTTGTGGTGCTGGGAATTGAACTTGGGTCCTCAGAGACTGCAGCACAGTGCTCTACCAACTGAGCTAAATCCTAGCACCTTTTGAATGATGGTGCTGGAACGAATGTTGAATATACTATGGACTGCAAAAAGAACCAACATATCTGTCCTGGAAGAAGTACAACCAGAGTGCTTCTTGGAAGCAAGAATGGTTAGATTGTGTCTTACATATTTTGGACATGGAGTCAGGAGGGAATGATCCCTGGAGAAGGACATAATGTTTGAGAGAGTGCCAGCACCTAACAATCAAACAGCTACCATTTAGTGAGCTAGGCACTGTGTTGAATACTTTAGCTTGATGAGGATGATATTAATATTTTAATTTTGTAGGTAAACAATGTGAGGCAAAGAACAATGAATACTGAAGGATCACAGACAATAGCAGAGCCAGGATCTAAGTGCAGGTGCATATGGTTCTAAAAACTAAATACTTCTCCAAACTGTGATATAAAAATTAAAGAGTAATAAAATATAGAATATAACCTTCAGTACATTTCCAAGGAGAAAGAAAAATAACTATTATAGAAAAGGTAGGCTCTGGACTAGGTATTTGAAAATAGCCAATATTTGGATAGGAAGAAATAAAGGATTCCAGATTGAAGTGACAAGTATGACAACATGGGTGAACACAGCATATTGAGAGATTGAAGTCTAGGGAAAAAGATAAAAAGTGAATGGGCATGTTGGGTAACAATCATATAGGACTTTGAATGGGAATAAAGATTGCACATGACAAGGTATGGGTGGTTACTGAATTCATAATAAAATCACATCAGCTTACAAGCAATACTGGAAGAGTGGGGAAGGATAGTAGTAAGGCCATTTCAGGTGCTACTACAGCACTCAAACATGACATGGTAAAGGACTGGGAGAGAAACAAAGAGATCCGAAAATATTCCTAAAGAATGAGTGAAATTCCATATCCTTGCTATTGTGAAAAGTGCTGGATTGAACATGGAGATGCAGGTGTCTCTGTGGTATGATGACCCATCTCCCTTTGGGTAAATTCCCAATATTGTTATAGCTGGCTCATACAGTAGATCAATTTTTAGTTTTTTAAGATACCTCTATATATTGATTTCCACAGTGGTTGGACCAATTTACAGCTCCACCAACAATGTAAGAGTGTTCCCTTTTCTCCGCAACCTTGCCAGCATTTGTTGTTATTTGTTTTATTGATCTTGGCCATTGTTACTGGTGTAAGGGGAAATCTCAGAGTTGTTTTAATTTGCATTTCCCTAATGGCTAGGGATATTGAGCATTTTTTCATGTGTTTCATGGCTTTACAGACCTCTTCATCTGAGAACTGTCTATTCAGTTCCTTTGCCCGTTTGTGTATTGGGTTATTTGTTTTCTTGGGAATTTTTTTCTTGAGTTCTTTATAAATTCTGGTAATTAGACCTTTGTTTGATGTATAGGATACGAAAATTTTTTCCCATTCAGTGGGGGTTTCCTTGACTCGGTTGTTTCTTTTGCTGTACAGAAGCATTTTAATTTCATATAATCCCATTTATCTATTCTTGTTGCAATTTCTTGAGCAACTGGAGTCCTATTAAGGAAATACTTTCCTATGTCTATATGATGGAGTGTATTGCCTATCTTGTCTTCTATAAGTTTTAAAGTTTCTGGTTTTATGATGAGATCTTTTATCCATTTTGAGTTAACTCTCATGCATATTGAGAGATGCAGGTTGGTTTTCACAATAGCAAGGATATGGAATCAACCAAAGTGCCCATCAACAGAAGAATGGATAAAAAAACTATGGTACATATACACAATGGAATACTACTCAGCAATCAAAAAAATGAAATAAAGCCATTCACAGCAAAATGGATGGAATTGGAGAAAATTATTTTAAGTGAACGAACACAAGTTCAGAAAGAGAAACACCACATGTTCTCACTCATATGTGGGAGCTGAATCAAAATTATAAGAAGGAAAAAATCCTATACAAAGGCCGGATCACAATAAAAGAAAAAAGCTAAGAATGGTATTATTATAGATGGTCAAGAAAATTCATGTAATAGTTCTGACAAGGTAAAAAGAAAGTTCACTATAGAAAAAGTTTCTATCTTAAACAGAACTGGAACCCAAAGATATTTAGAAAAATATCACCATAAAAAGACAAGTAAAGGGAAGAGAAGTCTTTGATGCGGGGGAGGGCGGGGGGAGGAAATGCACAAGAGGGAAAGGGGGAACTTATATGTATAATGTACAACAAAATGCATATATGGAAATGTCAGAATGAATCACATTAAGGTGTACATTAAAAATTTCAAAAAAAAAAGCTGGGCATGGTGGCGCACGTCTGTAATCCCAGCGGCTTGGGAGGCGGAGACAGGAGGATCACAAGTTCGAGACTAGAGGAAGTCTATGTAATTTAGTGAGACCCTGCCTCAGGAAGTAAGGAAAAAAAATAATAAAAGGGCTGGGGGTGCAGCTCAGTGGTCCAGCACTTGCAAAGCAGGCGTGAGGCCCCGGGATCAACCCCCAGTACCACAAAAAAAAAAAAAAAAAGAATGAGTGAAATAAGAAGACAAACATTGAAGTGGAGAAGAATCCATTATTATACCATTGTTTCAAGATGGGATGAGAATAATGATGAAGTCTCAGTAACAGGAATAAAACTGATTAAAGTGACAAAGTATAGGATAGATCCTATACTTTTTTTTTTTTTTTTGTAGTACTGGGGGTTGAACCCAGGGCCTCACGCTTGCATGCTCTGCAAGTGCTGGACCACTGAGCTGCACCCCCAGCCCATTTTTTTTTTTTTTTTTTTTTTACTTTTTTGAGACAGGGTTTTGCTAAGTTACACAGACTGCCTCTGGTCTCAAACTTGCGATCCTCCTGCCTCTGCCTCCCAAGCCTGGGATTACAGGTGTGCGCCACCGCGCCTGGCTAGGATAGATCCTATCCTTTGATGCCTTCTGTTTCTGACCATTTGCTTACATCATCCTTTCCACTGTCTTCTATTTCTCTTATCTGTGAGATTAAAAGTTGTTGTTAAGTGCTGTCAAATCCTATCTGACTCATAGGGACCCTCATAGGGTTTTCAATGGCTGATTGTTTCGGGATTGCCTGCGGAGTAGATTGCCACGTCCTTCTCCCATTTTTGCAGTGCTGGGAATAGAACTTGGGACCTCAGAGACTGCAGAGTCGTGCTCTCGCAACTGAGCCACATCCCAGTCTGAGACTGAAAGTACAGACAGAAAATTTCATCTTTCTAATACCTAATGATTTCCATGAATTTCTTTCACAAATACATCATTTGCTTCAGTAATCTCAGAAGCCTTTGGGAGCTAATTAAAATCATGAGGATGGAGCTCTCATGAATGGGATTACTACCGTTATAAAAGAGATCCCACAGGATTCTCTCACCCTTTTTTCTTCTCACATGAGGATATCACAAGTCCAAGTCCATATTCTGCAACTAAGAAACCTCTCATCAGACTTGACTTTCCTGGAACCCTGATCTAGGACTTCCAGCCTCTAGAATGGAGTAATAAACTTCTGAAGCTTATTAGCCACTTAGTCTGTGACACTTTGTTATAGCAGGCTGAACTGCTTTCATACTCAATCTATTTTAATTATCATATGTCATGAAGATTCAGGGAAAGTCTAGGTTCATGAAAGAACAAGAATAAAAACATAATGAACGCCTTAGTGTAAAAATGGTTTTGGTTGTGTTGATCCCTTTAGTCTTCGGAATTCTCCAGTGGTGCCTAGACAACATTTTGAGAAATACTGCTGTTTAACACTCTACCACTACAGGATATTTTAGGGGTTTGTTTATGGTTTGTGATGCTTGGGGGTTGAACCCAGGACCTTACACATACTTTGCAGGTGCTCTAACACTAGGCTGCACCCCCAGCCAATTTTTTATTTTTTATTTTGACACAAGGTCTCACTAAGTTACACAGGTTGCCTCTGGCAATGAACTCACGATCCTCTTGCCTCCACCTCTGGAGGTGCTAGGATTATAGGTGTGCACCACTGTGCCTAGCTATTTAGGTTGTTTCTACAAGTGTTTATTGAGTCTCTAAATTATTCTTCAGGTATAGAATTAGAAAGACTTCACTCACTTATATGTTCAGTAATCAGAAAACCATATAGAAGCTGGGAGCTGTGGCACACACCTGTAATCACAGCAACTTGGGAGGCTGAGAGAGGAAGATTCCAAGTTCAAAACCAGAGGCAGCTTACAAACTTAGAGAGACCCTATGTCAAAATAAAAATTTAAAAAGGGTCAGGCATGGTGCTGCACATCTATAATCCTAGAACTTAGAAGGCTGAGATAGGAGGATAGTAAGTTTGAGGTCAGCCTAGGCTACATAACAAGACTCTGTCTCAAAAAACAAACAAACAAAAAAATCAAAAAATAAATAAATAAATGAGTGAATAAATAGGGCACTGGTGGTGCAGCTCAGTGGTGAAACACTGGCCTGCCATGCACAAGGTCCTGGGTGCAATCCCCTAGTACTGAGGCAAAAAGAGAAAGAAAAAGAAAAAGGAAAAAAATAATCATAGTGAGTATCTGCCAATAGTTATCTATTCTGTTGTACTTATTCTCTTACCTCTGAATTTCTCACTGACATTACAATGTGATAATCTAAAACTTTTCCTACCAATCAGACCTTAAGACAATTCTGTATCTCTCTGCACATTCAGTAGCAACAACAACTATTCTATTTTAATATCTGTCACATTTAGGCAGAGAACATATGGAAGTTCAAGCTCAATCTTAGGAGATCCTTAGCTGTCCCTGGATATCATTTATCTCAAAGTTGAGATCACAACTCCCACAGAAGGAAAGTTTTTCTGATCTTTCATGGACCATATCATATTTTACCTTATCCATTAAATCACCCCTAGTCTTAGCACAAAATCCTTATGTGAAGCCCTATAATACTATGAATTTCTCTTATGACACTTCTCAAACTCTACTTTTTCTATCTTATTTCTACTACTAGAAATTGATTCCTTAAAGTAAAAGACTGCATCTTTATTTACCTTCAGAACTGGTCAGTTCAAAACATTTATCAGGTTTCTAAATATGAATGAATATCATTCCTGGTTTCCATGAACTCTAAATAATTACTTCAAAACAAAATATATAAATATGTATACTACACATAAAATACAGTATTTAAAATATGGTATGCTAACATTTCTAAAATACCTTTGAATATAACTCAATAGTATTATATATTTATTTGCTATAGCTAAATACTGGCCACAAAATTTGAGTTATGTTCAACTATTCAAAAAATTATTTATAGAAGAATACATTTTTGTAGGGTCTAATCTCAACTATAGACATATTTTGAGGACATGCCGGCACAGTAGCTGTTTAACTCAGAACAACTTCTATTCAAACTACTAGAGATTTTTTGTTTTTTAACATATAATAAAATTCAATTGAGTAATCAGACATTTATATATACATGAAAAAGACATTTTTATGTGAACAAAAATTTAATCTAAAATGCTAATATAGTTGCCTAAAACATTAATGAATCATATATGCTTAATAGTGTTCAGTTACTGCCTCCAATCTATTTTAGAATAAAATGATTATAAATAAATAGGCTTCCAGATTACCAAAAGAAACTATACATGTAGAGTTTCAGGTCTTATCTAAAGTGTTGAATTTAGAGTGTCATCTCTGGAGGATTTAACAAATTCTGAAGGTCTTGGATGATAAGATAGAGTCTAGAGGTAGTTTTCTATGCAATATAGCAGTCTCTACATACTAACAGAATTCTCACTTAAAAAAAGAGACTAGATAGAAAGTAATTGTAGAAGTAACAGACATGCTTTAATTCAAATCAAGAGAATTTTCTAGTAAATGGAGATGTCTCTAACAACAGAATAAATTATCTTGTGAGGTGATATGCTCTACCACTAAAAATACTTAACTTGGAGTTAGTTATCCATACAGATTGCCCAGTCCACACAGACTGGTAGACTGCCACGCCATACTCTCTGAGGACCCGGGTTCAATTCCTAACACCACAAAAATGAGAGAAGGATGTGGCAATCCACTTCTGAAACAATCCCAAAGCAATCAGCCATTGAAAACCCTATGAGAGCCGGGCACGGTGGCACACGCCTATAATCCCAGCAACTCAGGAGGCAGAGACAGGAGGATCACAAGTTCGAGACCAGAGGCAGTCTTCGTAATTTAGCAAGACCTTGCCTTAAAAAAATAAAAATAAAAAAATGGGCTAGGGGTGCAGCTCAGTGATACAGCACTTGCAAAGCATGCAATTGTGAAGCCCTGGGTTCAACCTCCATTACCCTCCCCCTAAAACAAAACCCCTATGAGAATCGCTATGAGTTGGACCCAACTCAATGGCACCTAACAACAATAAGCTTTAGGAACAAAAATATGAGAGTAGAAAAAATATAAATCACAAGGGATACTGACGTATTTCCTCCAGGTTTTAAGTACATGCTAAACACCATATGTTACGAATCCATAAATAACAGCATTTTATGAAAGCTTATTTTCAAAACTTACCAGAATTCTGTTGGATTCCCCACCGTACTCTCATCCTGAATTGCCGGGTGCTACTTTGCTGGAGTCTTCTATTTAGTCTTGGAAAATTCTGCTTCTTTCCTTCTTTTCGATTCAATTTGATAATATCATCTACAATACAGAAAATGTCATAAATATCTTCATTCCCTTTCTTTCCTTTTCCTCCCTCTTTTCCTTCCTTTTTTTCCTGTGTCTTCATTTTTTTGTTTGTTTTGTTTTGTTTTGCTTTAGTAGTACTTGAGGGTTGAACTACTCAGGGCCTCACACATACTTTTGCAAGTGTTCTACCACTGAGCTCCACCTCCAGCCCATTTTGTATGTTTTATTTTTAAGTCAGAGTCTAAATTACAAAAGCTGCCCCTGGCCTTAAATTCACAACCCTCCTGTCTCTACCTCCTGAGTTGCTGGGATCACAGGCATGCACCACCACTCTTGGGGCTATGTCTTAGTTTTTTAAGACAGGGTCTGACTGGGTAGGCTAGGCTCACCTGGAACTCGCTATGTAGTCCAGGTTAGCCTTTAACTTGTATTGATCCTCCTGCCTCAGTCTCCCAAGTACTAAGATTACAGGCACGCACCACCACAATTATTTTCATTTTAACTTAATGATTTCAATTGCTAAGTCTCATCTTCTGGTTAATAGATTTCTCTTATTTTTCTAACTTTTTTTCTACTTTTATTACTATTATTACTATATTGTGGTGGTTGTTTTGAGACAAGTTCTAACTAGATAGCTCAGGCTGGCCTTGAACTCCTATGTAGCCCAGGACAGCCTTGAATTTGTGATCTTCCTGCCTCAGCCTCCCAAGTGCTGGGATTACAAGCATGCACCACTATGCCCAACTTCTTATTTTCTACTTTTAAAGCACTTCCATAAGAGGATAATAAGTAAGAGTTTAAATCAGTCACTTTTCTTGGTGTTTTGAAGAAAATGTTTGTAGGAAATTAAAAGCCCAAAGCAGACCTACCCACTAAAGAAGAGTTCTACAATAGTATTTCTTTCCCTAGTGAATGAAAGTAAGCAGATACTTCTTTACAAAAGTTATTCATACCATACTTACTTTCTATAACCACAGAGGTCTCCATCTTATAAAGAGGACCACCTTTTAGTAAAATCATTGTTGTTGTTGTTAGGTGCCGTTGAGTCGGTATCCGACTCATAGCGACCCTCATAGGGTTTTCAATGGCTGACTGTTTCGGGATTGCCTTGGGAGTGGATTGCCAGGCCCTTCTCCCATTTTTGCGGTACTGGGAATTGAACTCGGGACCTTAGAGACTGCAGCGCAGCACTCTACCCACTGAGCTAAATCCCAGCCCCAGTAAAATCATAGGCAGTCAAAAAATAAGCAAATTAGGGCTAGGGCTGTAGGTCTGTGGCACAGTGTTTGCCTAACATGAGCAAGACCCTCAGCCAGATCCCCAGCACCCACCCACCTACCCCCACACATATACACATACAAATTAAAGTCCAAATTTCTAAATTCACCTAAATTCAGTATTTATTGTGCATATACTTTGTGCAATGAATGTATATATAAGCCTGTGTTGTAATGGAAACAAACAGAAGTATAATGTAGTCATCGTTTTCAGTAAATTTAAAATTATTGATTAGTAACAGACATGCAAATCCCAAACATAAAATTAAATAAGTGCCATAACAAAGGCACAGTATTTTAAAAATAGTACTGGTTTTCTTCCCCTAGCAAAGTCACTCACAGTTACCTTATTTTCCTTTTTATACTGTCTTCTGTAATTCAATAAGCCTCATTATTTCCCAAAATACTTTCAAACTGTCCCAGGATTAATTCATAAATATCACACTGTTCTAATACCTGAACAGATAATGTGAAGGCGAGAAAACTAAACATACTTCAGATTCCTATTTATGTTCATTAAAGAAGGTTACTAGAAGCTAACAATACTTGTTTAAGAAATATTCAAACTAGCTGGGCAGGGTGGCTCACGCCTCTAATCCCAGTGACTCAGGAGGTGGAGGCAGGAGAATTGCAGGTTTGAGCCTAGAAGCAGCCTGTGTAATTTAGACTTGCCTCAAAATAAAGAAGAAAAAATGGACTGAGGGTGCAGCCCAGTTGTAGAGCACTTGCAAAGTATGTGCAAGGCCCTAGGTTCATTCCCCAAGAACCACAGGAAAAAAAAAAAAAAGGAAGGAAGGAAAGGAGAGAAATGTACAAACTATTTATTGAAGTACTTGGCGGTTGAACCCAAGGCCTTGAACATACTTTGCAAGTGCTCTACCACTGGGTTGCACCCCCAGCCCATTTTTTTATCATGAGACAGGGTCTTATTGAGTTATGCAAGCTGCCTCTGGCCTTGAACCTTTGATCCTCATGCCTTGGCCTCCTGAGTCCCTGGAATTACAGGTGTAAGCCATCATGCCTGGCAAGAAACATCCAAACTCTTTATAGCCCTAACTCCAATATTAACTTTGATAATTGTTAAAGCAAATAAACCAAAGAAATTTCAGTCAACAACTTCCTAATAACACTTAAAATTAACTAACTTCAATAATTTTTTCCCAAATTAAGCACAAATAATCTATGTCAATGTAATCAGTCTTTTCTAAATCGATAAGGAAATAAAAGAGGTTATATGGATCCCTTATAATCTATTACTTCTCTACCTCACTCATCAGCAATCTTTAAGATTCTTAATCACATTCAAAGAACTATCAATGGAAAATACTTCAAATCTCCCTAAAGCACCTGTTGTCTTCTTGAGATCAATCTCCAACTGCAAAAGAATTCTTCAAAGTTAAAAACACCAGGTCTGGGGCTGTAGTCAGTGGTAGAGTGCTTGTCTAGCAGGCATGAGACCCTGAGTTTGATCCCTAGCACAGGGGGAAGAGGAGGAAAGTTAAAGACATTAAAAACCAGTTGTGTCAGTCATTTTGCATCATTGTGACAAAATATCTGTGAGAAACAAAAGGAAGAATGGTTTATTTTGGCTCCTGATTTCAGAGGTTTCAGTCCATGGTCATTAGGCCCCATTGTTTCGGGGCCTATGG